>OVBL01000439.1:0-136382 GCA_900406555.1 Pseudoturritis turrita | reverse complement strand
ACATATTACGCTTTGCGAGACTCTAGCTTCCGGTGAGTGCGATTGGCAAAGAGATTTTACTCTGTAAAGAGTAGAGAGAGCGGGCACACTACTTTGAATATTATTCTCCGAGTTCAACTCCTTCGTCTTCTTCTAGCAGTATGAAGAGAACCATGGGGAAAAGACCATATGTTCGTGAAAGGATGGAGGCCGAAAGACGCGCCGCGATGGAGCAGGCAGAGTCGGCCGAACTGAGATTTCTGCGGAGCAGCTAAGTGTTGCCCTTGCTTTTCCCTCGGGTGACTCATCTGTTGAACCATCCACGCTGGCTCCGTCGATCCCCATCGTGAGAGAAGTCGTGTTGGGTCTTGGGCGATTGGACTTGCTCCGGTTCATCGCAGAAAGGGCAAGGCTGCGGCTACAAGTGAGGATGCGATCAGGTGAGGCCAGTACGGAGACGTGCCCCGGCAAAGGCTAACAGAGGGAAAGATCCTCAAAAGGATGATGCTCTGGACGAAAGAGGCGTAACGCGTCGGTTCGCAGTGCTGCCGAGCACAAGCTGCCTTTGCAGCCTGTATCTCAGCCGCTTGCTTCTGAGATGGTTTGCGATGACGCGTCGGCATCGGCTACTCTCTTCTCCAAGATTCTCTCTAAGGGGGATTGCTTTCCTCCTCCCGATACTCTATCCCGGAGCAACCCATATGCCGAAATGTCTCGCCGCGGTACTAAGGTAATTTGCGTTGACCTTCTTCTTTCATACTTTGTTGAAAATGCGATGCCTGATCTCTCTTTTCTTCCTGTTCAGTTCGTGGCCTCTATTAACAAGATGACGTCCGGTTACGAGGCGGACATCCGTAAGAACGCGAGAAGAGCCGAGCGCGCACGGAAAATGGCCGAAGAGCTTCAAACAAAGCTTAACAAAGCCGAGCACGAGCTCGATGCTGCAACGGAGATAGCATCGAAACAGAAGGAGGACCTGGAGTCCTATCGGGTCCAGCAGGAGGCTCAAGTTGCCGAGCTTCAGCGGATGTTGAGCTCGGAGAGGGCCATGACCGACAAGAAGGTTGAACGGGCTAAGAAGGGGGCGATGCGCAGAATGGCCGAGAAGTTTCAATCTAAGGTCGACCGAGCCAAGGAGAAGATTCATATCTTGGGCGAATCGTCGAAGAACAGCGTCGTCGATCTTGCCCAAGTTGACGGGAACCTTGAACTCCTTGCGCTGCTCCGTGGTGACAAACCACCTTCGTTGGATGCCGAAATTGAGAAACTCCAAGGATGGAGAGAGAGGTACGCTGGTGCCGATGACGAGTTTCATAGGTTGGTCGCCTTATTGGGGAACGACCTAGTGGTCTCGCCGATCTCTGAAGACTCGGCCGACGTTGTGCTTGGTAATGAGTCCATTGAGGCGTTAGCGGCGGATGTCGGCGTTCGCGTATTCTCTCGATCTAACGGGGGTAAGATTGGTTTGACTTTGCTTGGTTCGAATGAAGCCTCCGAATCCGAGACAACGGCCGAATCCTCCGATGATGATTAGGGTGTGTCTTCAAGGGGTAAGGCATGATGACGATGGGAACTGCCCAAGTCATCATTTTAATTATGCTTTGACGTTATTTGGACATGGTGCCTGGACGGCTTTATCCGTATTGACTTGTTATGTTCGCCTTGTGGCTTTGGCTTTGGTTGTGTCGTTTCTTTGTTGTTGAAACTTGTTGCTTGAATGGTTGTTTTTATCCAAGGAGGAATGATCTGTTTTGCTACAGTTTGTGTCGGTGTTAACACCGACGATTCGTTTGTTTCATTTGGAATGATTATGTTAGTGTAAGCATACTTGCTTCGATTATGAGCACATGTGTTCTGACCAACGATTTGTTTGTTGGGTTTTCGGATGAACATTTCGATTTACGGATATGCTACCGTAAGCGTATCCGCTCTGACAATGGACACGTAGTACTATTGCGACCAACGATTTGTTGTTGGGTTTAGGATGAACATTTTGGTTTACAGATACGCTACCGTAAGCATATCCGCTCCGACAATGGACATGTAGTACTGTTAGGACCAACGATCTGGTTGTTGGGTTTTAAGATGAACATTTTGGTTTATGGGTATGCTATCATAAGCATATCTGCTCCGACAATGGACACAGTTATTTATATAGCGCGCGCTTTTAATCCGCTAGGATGTAGTAGTTAGATCCGTAAAGGATATAGTAGTTCGTTGCTGTGGCCAGCAGCAACGAGGGTGAAGAGAGGTGCCTGTTTTAGTTAGGACTTTAAGTGATTCGTGAAAGGTGCATATGTGATGCCTGTTTCTGTTAAGGCTTTAGTAACCCGTGGTGGGTGTGATATGACGAAAATTGTTTCGAGAAGCTTGCATTAAGTAGACGTAGAGTCTATTACAAAGGTGGGAGTATACGAGTATACGTACCCACTCCCCCCTTTTTTTAGGAGGGGGCAGCTGAACCCATCCGAAGATGAGCTGCCTACGTACCCTTTGCAGGGATCAAGCCGCCCGTAGTTCATGTGAAGTATCCTAAGTATAGTACTTTTTGAGGTGCATTGCGTTCCACGATCTTGGTATTGGAACGTCAGACATGTTGGCGAGTTTGTACACTCCGGGTCGGACTACTTTCGTGATTTTGTAAGGTCCTTCCCAGTTTGCTCCTAGTTTGCCGGTGTTCCGCTCTACAGATACGGATCAACAAGTCCAACTCATAAAGCATCAACAAGTGATTGAGTCCTTCTTGTTCTGGGAGTAGTCTCAGAAATAAGAGATGGCTATGATGCGAGCAGATATGGATCGAGCAGCTGCCGACATAAAAGCTGTCTGATCCATGATGCACAAAGCAACTAGCAAGGTGCCAGAGATAGATCGTGTACTGGAGGAAGCACAGAACACCCTGTTCACAGCATGGATAACTAGCACGAGAATCCAGACCCTGGAAAGATGAAAGTCCCGATCTATGAAGGAAAGACCGATCCGAAGGAGCATCTGACAGGCTTCGCTATAGCCATGGGACGTTCGAATTTCAAGGAAACGAGAGAGACGCCGGACAATGCCTTCTCTTCGTGGAGCATCTTAAGGGACCGGCGCTCCAGTGGTTCTCAAAACTCGAGCGGAATTCCATCAACAGCTATAACCAACTATCTGCGGCATTCTTGAAACATTATTCCATCTTCATGGATCCCGGAATGTCTGATGCCGCCCTGTGGACCCTAGCTCAAGGGCAGAACGAAACACTCCGGAGTTTCATTGGAAGGTTCAAAGCTGTTATGTCAAAAGTGGAAGGCCTGAGCGACAAAGCAGCCCTACTAGCCCTGAAGCGAGCACTCTGGTTCAATTCCGATTTTCGCAAAGAAATCGCGCTGAACACCCCCACAACGATACATGACGCTATGCATCGAGCCGCAGACTTCATCACCGAAGAAGAAGAGATGAAAATCCTAACCGAGAAGTACGGGAAGGCCAAGACAACGAACCATTCTCCCCAAGTTTCAGCCCCTTCCAACACTAGGAAGAACAACCAAGGCTCCGGCTATATCCAGCACGAGGGAGGCTTTCGAGGAGCTCATAACTATCAAATTGACGCTCCTGGATTCGGTCGAGAAAGAAGCCGAGGCAACCCAGGCCGTGGAAGAAGCTCATGGAGCACATGGACCAAAAGCGACAGTTCCTATGACAAGACGGCCTACTGCGAACACCACCACATCTACGGATATTCTACCGCGAACTGCCGAATTCTAGGCTTGAAGCTTGCTAAAAAATTAGCAGCCGGCGAGCTTGGAGGAAACATCGGCCTCAAGGATTTCGAGATGGACGTAAACACATACAAACCCGACCTGATAAAAGAAGATCACACCAAGCGCGATAGAAGGGATGACGAAGCGCCACCCTCTGGATCAAGCAGAAGAAGGATTAGCATGATAATGGGAGGATCCCACTATTGCTCAGATACTATCTCGTCAATCAAAGCGTTCCAGTGAAGGGCAGACGTCAGCATCAACTGGTCTAAACCATCTAAGTTTCCAAATGACGTGATATCATTCGAGAAAAGAGAAACGATCGGAATCGACAGGCCTCATGATGACCCTCTCGTGATCGAGTTGATCATCAACGACTATGACGTAGCACGCATATTGGTAGACACTGGGAGCACCATGGACGTAATCTTCCTCGAAACTCTCAGAAGAATGAATGTGGACCTGTCCGAAGTGATATCTACTCCCAAACCCTTAACAGGATTCTCTGGAGAAACCACCATGACTACCGGGACAATCAAACTGCCTGTCCAAGCTGGCGAGGCGACGAAGATCGTTGAATTCTCCGTAGCTGACCACCCGGCCATCTACAATGTCATCGTGGGGACCCCCTGGTTAAATTCGATGCGCGCAGCCATTTCAACCTACCATCTCTGTCTCAAGTTCCTTACACCAAACGGCGTGAAAACGATTCGAGGAAATCAAAAAGAGTCTCGTGTCTGCTTTCTCGCCGCACACAAGCTTAGAAACCCGGTGACTGATCCGACGGCAAGTCTAAAGTGCAAGAAGATAAAGACCGACAGAGAACCGGTGAAAGAGCTTTCGAAACTGTTATAGCAGTTACAGATCGCGGTGGATCGCGAAGAAGAAGTGTCTAAACCAACTTGCGACCCCGTCATATCAGTCTGCATCGACGACAAACATCCGGAGAGATGTGTAGAAATTGGAGCAATGTTAGATGGAAAGATCAAAGAAGAACTCGTGGTGTTCTTGAAGAAAAATATCAACACCTTTGCATGGGAAGCAGAAGATATGCCTGGCATCGATATCAGCATAACAAGCCACAAACTGAACGTGGACCCAACTTTCAAACCAGTAAAGCAGAAAAGAAGAAAACTTGGGCCAGACAGAGCTAAAGCGGTCAATGACGAGGTGGAGAGACTACTGCGCGTCGGATCGATAACTGAGGTGAAGTACCCGGACTGGCTAACTAACCCAGTGGTGGTCAAGAAGAAGAACGGCAAATGGCATGTGCGTGGATTTCACCGACCTGGACAAAGCCTGTCCAAAAGACAGCTTCCCCCTTCCACATATCGATCGCTTAGTCGAAGCAACGGCAGGGAACGCACTCCTATCTTTTATGGATGCCTTCTCAGGTTACAACCAGATCTTGATGAACCCCGACGATCGCGAGAAGACCGCTTTCATAACAGACCGTGGGATTTACTGCTACAAGGTGATGCCATTCGGCCTGAAAAACGCCGGAGCAACGTACCAGTGGCTGGTGAACAAGATGTTCGCTGATCAACTCGGAAAGACAATGGAGGTTTACATAGACGACATGCTGGTGAAATCACTGAAAGAAGAAGATCACGTCACTCATCTCAAGGAATGCTTCTCGCAGCTAAATTTTCACAACATGAAGTTAAACCCGACCAAGTGCAGATTCGCAGTCACCTCCGGGGAATTCCTTGGTTACCTGGTAACTCACCGTGGCATTGAGGCCAATCCTAAGCAAATCAACGCACTCATCGACATGACTTCACCAAAGACAAAAAGGGAAGTGCAACGACTTACCGGGAGGGTAGCAACACTTAACCGATTCATCTCGCGATCCACGGACAAATGCCTTCCTTTCTATGATACTTTGCGAGGGAACAAGAAGTTCGAGTGGACGGAAAAATGCGAGGAAGCTTTTCAACAACTAAAGATCTACCTGGCTACTCCTCCAGTTCTCACAAAACCAGAAGCGGGAGAACCACTTTTTCTGTACACCGCAATTTCCGCCACAGCAGTAAGCGGCGTGTTAATTCGAGACGAGCGTGGAGAACAGAAGCCGATATTTTATGTGAGTAAGACCCTTACAGACGCCGAGACGAGGTACTCGCAAATGGAGAAATTGGCACTATCGATAGTTATGTCGGCAAGAAAGCTAAGGCCATACTTCCAATCTCACTCGATTGTCATCTTGAGCACCTTTCCAATAAGGTCCGTTCTGCACAGTCCAAGTCAATCAGGAAGGCTAGCAAACTGGGCAATAGAACTGAGCGAATACGACATCAAGTATCGCGGACGCACATGCGCAAAATCACAAGTTCTGGCAGATTTTCTTATCGAACTGCCCGACAAGGGCATTGACGGCGAGATGCAGAGCCAGCTTTGGAAACTCCACATCGATGGCTCATCCTCCAAAAACGGCTTGGGAGTGGGGATACGGCTAACTTCTCCAACTGGCGAATTACTAGAACAATCATTCTACCTTCGCTTTCATGCATCCAACAACGAAGCAGAGTACGAAGCCTTGATTGCCGGGATGAAACTTGCTGATGGCCTAAAGATCGAGCAACTCCATGCATTCTGCGACTCCCAACTAGTCGCAAATCAATTCAGCGGTGAATATGCAGCAAAGGATGATCGAATGGAGGCTTATTTGAAGATCATCAAAGAATTGGCTGCACAGTTCAAACAATTCATCCTAACACGCATTCCACGAGGGGAGAACACCCCAGCCGACGCACTTGCAGCCCTTGCATCAACTTTCGATCCAGATCTGAAGAGAGTAATCCCAGTAGAATTCATCCAGCACCCAAGTATTAGTCTTGGCGATTCAGTGAATGCCATAACTCGTTGACAAGCAGCTAGACAAGCAACAGACATCACAACCAGGCAAGAGGTGGTGGACGAAATGCAGGAAGAATTGGCCAACCAAGCACCCGCAGAGCCAGATATTGCCCCAATGGAAGAAGACAATCTTGAAGAGTCACCAAACATGCAAAGCAGCAACAACCCCGTCATCGAACCTGACGAAGAAGCAAACAAGGTCAACAACGATGCAGAATATGGCTGTGACAAGGAATGGCTCGGCGCAATCAGAGGATACATATACGACGGCGTCCTACCAACCGAAAAATGGGCAGCTCGCAAGCTTCGAGCCCAGGCAGCACGTTACGTGTTACTTGATGGAAATGTCTTCAAGTGGAGATTCTCAGGACCATTGCTAAACTGTGTGGAAGGAAAGGACGCCAGGAAGATTATGGAGGAAATTCACAACGGTTCATGTGGAAATCACTCTGGAGGGAGAGCACTAGCCATAAAAGTCAAACGTCACGGCTACTATTGGCCAACAATGATCAACGATTGTAAGGTGTTTTCAGCCAAATGCGAAAAATGCCAACGCCATGCACCGATGATCCACTGACCAACAGAAGTGCTTTCATCAATCTCATCGCCGTATCCATTCATGCGATGGTCTATGGACATCGTCGGGCCACTGCACCCATCAAAACAGAAACGCTTCCTTCTAGTTTTGACAGACTATTTCTCAAAATGGGTCGAAGCCGACTCCTATGCTAACATTAAAGATGCGCAAGTAGAGGCCTTCATCTGGAAAAATATCATGTGCCAACATGGAGTACCGTATGAGATCGTGACAGATAACGGCTCGCAGTTCATCTCAAATCGTTTCGAAGGTTTCTACGAGAAATGGAAAATCAGACTCAGCAAGTCTACTCCAAGATATTCACAAGGGAACGGACAGGCCGAAGCAATCAACAAAACATTCCTTGATGAGAAAAGGGACGTTGGGCTGAAGAACTGGAGGGAGTACTTTGGTCTCACCGCACCACCCCAAGACGAGCAACGGGAGAAACCCCATTCGCCCTAGTATACGGAACAGAGTGTGTCATCCCCCCGGAGATACATTTCCCAGGGATTCGCCGGAGGCTATTACCAGAACAAGAGGGGCTCAATCACCTATTGATGCTTGACGAACTGGACTTGATCAACGAAAGAAGGGACCAAGCCTTGATCAGGATCCAGAACTATCAACACGCGACCGCTAAATACTACAATTCCAACGTTCGAGAACGAAGATTCTACGAAGGAGATTTAGTTTTACGGAAGGTTTTTCAGAACACCGCGGAAACAAATGCCGGCAAACTAGGGGCAAATTGGGAAGGACCCTACAAGATCACCGAAGTTGTCAAACCTGGAGTTTACAAACTTGCTAACATGACAGACGTTCCAGTACCGAGATCATGGAACGCAGTGCATCTCAAAAAGTACTATCACTAAGCTACTTTACATGAACTACAGGGCGACTTGATCTCTGCAAAGGGTACGTAGGCAGCTCGTCTTCGGACGGGTTCAGTTGCCCCCTCCTTTCAAAAGGGGGGGAGTGGGTACGTATACGCACACTCGTATACTCCCATCTTTGTAACAGATTCTACTATCTATCGAAGCTTTGCGTTTAAAGGCAATTTTTATCTAAACATCCTTCAAGGATCACTAAGTCTTAACAAAACAGACATATCTGAGCAAATCAGACTACAACGGGCATCTCGCCACATCTTCACTATTGCTGGCCACAATAGTGAATTCTCGCATCCATTTTGGATCTAAACTCTCACATCCGTCTCAGGATTAAAAGCGCGCTATACAAGTATTCGTTCATTGTCGGAGCGGATACATTTATGGTAACTTATCCGTAAACCGAAATGCTCGTCCTAAACTATGCAAACAAATGTTCATTATCGGAGCAGATAAGTTTATGGTAATCTATCTGTAAACCGAAATGATCATCTCGAGACTGATCATCTCATAACTATGCAAACAAATACAAATGCAGGCAAGGCATTCTCGAATCTATTGTTAAACGAAAGACATATATATTCAAATGCAAGGGTTAGCTAAGTCAGCAACCAGGTGATAAAAAGAAGATAATAAGTTCTTAAACAACTTGGATAAAGCCGTCCAGGCATTAAACAGAAAGAAAGAGTTTTAAAACTAAACAAATAAAAGAGGATCATAATCCTCCGCTATCTCAGGAGTCGTGACCACCTTCTGCTATGACTCCACCATCATCTCAACTACATCAGTTCCGGGTGCTTTGTCCTCCTCAAGCAATGCCTCGGCAAACTCTGCGACATTTTTCTTTAAGGCGACCTCGAGAGCTTTCACAGAAGGTTGTTCGGGAACTATCTCCTTAGCGACCTCCACCAGACTAAGATCAGCCAAACCAGGCGTTCCCTTGTTAGAACCGGAAAAATCCTGGATCCCGACGCTCGCAGCAGCTGTCTCCATGGGCTCACCGTCATTGAGCTCCTTGAGAATGTCAGATCGGACTGGAGACAGTCGCAGGGTTCCTCTCATTTTCGCCACGAGCTGAGCAAATGCCTCATGAGACCCCATCAAGCCCTCCTTCTGCTCATCTAAACTCTTCGCCTCGGCATCGAGAGATGGCGGCTCGTCGCTTTGGAGCAACCCAATGAATTGGAGATTGCCTTCAATCTGGGCAAGGTCAAGCATGTTCTCCTTTGGTTCACCGTCAATCTGGCCAAGAAGCTTTTCGGCTCGGGAAACTTTGCCTTCGAGCATCATCATAGTCTCGCGTTTGGCCTCTAGAGCAGCTTGCTCGACCTTACTGTCAAGAAACTCATTCGTAGCTTCTAGCTGTCTCGTCAAGCTAGCTATATGAGCATCCCGCCTCGCTTTGCCTGACTCCAGCCGCATGATCCGCTCATCGGCCTCTTTGATGTGCTTCCTTCACCCCTCTGCGTCAGCTTCAAGATATTTGATCTTCTTGACAGCCTTTTCCTGTTCAGCAGCCTGGGTTGCCTCAGCTTCTTTAAGCTTCCTATCCAGCTCAATGGCCTTTCGCCTAGCGTCTTCGACCTTCTCGCGATCCTTACGGGCATCGGATTCGTATCCCATTACCATCCTGTTAAGATGGGATATGAACTGCAAGACAACAGGAAAATACTGTTAAATTGGCTCAAACGGATCGGGTGACGAAAATAAGACAAATAGACGTCGCATACCTTGACACTCCGAAGCGACATCTCGCTATAGGCCTTGTCCCTAAGCAGAGTGTCGGATGGCGGAAAACGATCACCTAGACAGGTGATCTTGGAGAAGATGGCCGCAGATGCTGAGGCATCACTGTAAGCCCCTTCAGCATCTATTGGAGCAGCAGGAAGAGGGATTGCCTCGAGGATAGCTTGAGACGACTCAGCATGTCGCAGTCGCTTCGGGGCCCCTCCCTTGTCATCTGATGACTGGCGTTTTTTGCTCATGGCTTTCTTCTCCTTAGCCTTCCCTTTGCCTTTATCTTTGTGCGGCAGCATTCGAGAATCAGCAGGACGAAGCCCACGACGACCCCTTGAGGAACCGAGGAAGGAGTCGGTTCGGGGTGATTATCAGTGGAGGGTGGTTTGGAGACGAGAGTAGTGGCAAGCTGGGGGTTCGGGGGACGAGACTGATTCAGCACCTTTGCTTGCCTTGCTCTCTCCTTAGCTTCCGCCTCTGCCTTGGCTTTTGCAGCAGCCCGATCTCTTAAGGTGGGTCTTCCCATGGTGTCTCTCGGAGAATGAGAAGGAGATGACTGCTCAACTGATTGTCCGTCAGAAAGGGCTCGAGCTCTCTCCACTCATCGAAGGTTGAAGTCTCTGGACCAGTTACACTTGCGAGCTGAAAGCGCTTCGAGAACCTCAGACAGATCGAGAGGTAGTGAAAGACGAAGATGACGAACTGCGAAAAACAAAAGTAAGGTTAGAAAAACCCTAAAAAGAAAAATTACTAAGTAATGGAAACCCGAGCCGTGGCCCAAGTCGAGCAACGGATCGGCTACCAATTTCTCCCCATTCAGACTTGACAAATTGGAGGCAATGCTGACCCACCGACGCTTCGGAGATAGGGAGGAAAAAGAAATAATCTTCCCAATTGTCGTCTTTCGACGGGAAACCCCTTATAATATTTCTCCTGGCCTTGCCCGACACATAATATTTCAGCTCCCTCTTATTACGACGCCTGAACTCTAGCAAGTGTGTCAGGTGTTCGACGCCAACTTCTAGATCACACTCATAACTCCTAACCAGAATACCAACCATATGCCTGATTCCTCGAACGTTGATTTGAGAAATAGCCAAGTTGTACTTCCAGATAAACTGTAGGATGGCTTCAGGGATCGGGAACCACAACAGGCAGTGGTAAAAGAAGCTTTCGTAGAGAGTGAAATGGTTAGGAGGGGGATTATTGGCTCGGTCTGATGGAGAAGGAAGAACAAACTCGATTTCCTCCGAAATACCGAACATGTGCCTAAGGGCCGATAACGAATCCACGGTTGAAAGGGTTGAACCAGGTGGATCGGGTCGCTTCTTGGTTTTCTTCTTCCTTGGGGTTTGACGGTTAAGATGCATCAGACGCTTCAATTCATGTCTGGCCACAACTGGATCAAAGAACCAATCCTCCAGTTCAATCTTTGGCAGATCGGGATCCGTTACATCAGTAAAAGGGTTCGCCGCCTCGTCAAATGGAGAATCATGGAGTTGAGGCACTTTAAATCGCAAAGGATCCCCGGAATTGCTGCCAACTCCAGAGGATTTAGAAAGCACCATTTTCTGCCAAGGAGAGAGGGTCCTACCCCCGATTCACTTGGATCATCCAGATCCTCTGACACGCGTGCGCTAGAAGAATCTACTCTACTACAGCTTTGGGCGAGAAATGGATCAGGAGAGAAAGATGGTTCGGGAGGCGAAGACTGTCCTGAAACACCAAATAAGCGAGTATACGGATCAGGAGATGCAGAAACAGGCGACTGAGACATAATTTTTAAAGACGGATCGGGGTCCTTAGAAGATATAACAGCTTGCGAAAGAGAATCTAGAGTTTCTAGGATTCAGAAGATAGATCGGGTTTCTCAACGGCCTATCAAAACAGATCAGAGCCAAAAAGAAATTGAAGAACAGGTTGAAGATCCTTTAAGGTTAAGTGAGTCGATCCAAATCCTCAAAGCAAACCACCGAAAACTTGAAGACGACGGCGGAGCTAGTTGAAGATGGATCGGGAAATTCAAACAGATCGGCGGCGAATGAGGAACAACGGAGTTTCGACTCAAAAATAACTTAAGCAAAAAATTTAGAGAGAGAAAGAAGAGAGAAGTTACCTGCTTTGAAGAAATTTTCGGAGAAATGAAGTGGAGAACAAACAAGAAGTATCGCGGTTTATATAGACAAATGATAACGTCATTCGCCACGGGAACCAGCAAAAATGCTTGCACTCCCCGATAAAGGTATCAAGGCAACGGAACCCCGAACTGAGTTTACGTAGGAAGCCATACCCAAACTGAATCAGCAATGCTACAGAGAGATGATTCGGGGTTATCCATGGATCACGGTTCGGGATCGTCGTCAAAAAGATAGTTCGGGATCACTACGAGAATCGTTGATCTCACTCGACCACTTACAACTCGGCACCAACATTACCGATACTGCCAAGCTGGGGGGGCTAACTGTTGGGGTCAAATTCCACCTCTTGAAGATCAACGATTGGAAAATGACTAAGTATGAAAAAAGTACTGGCAGCGGGATCCCTAACCATGAAGAGAGATGGATCGGGATCCCTAACTGTGAAGGGAGTTGGATCGGGATCCCTAACCGTGACAATGGATTGGATCGAGTACCCCGAACCGTGGTTGAAGTAGTTGTATCGGGTATCCCTAACTGTGAAGAGTTGGATCGGGATCCCTAACTGTGAAGAGAGATGGATCGGGATCCCTAACCGTGAATGGAGTTGGATCGGGATCCCTAACTGTGACAATGGATTGGATCGAGTACCCCGAACCGTGGTTGAAGTAGTTGGATCGGGTATCCCTAACTGTGAAGAGTTGGATCGGGATCCCTAACTGTGAAGAGAGATGGATCGGGATCCCTAACTGTGAATGGAGTTGGATCGGGATCCCTAACCGTGAAGAGATGGATCGGGATCCCTAACTGTGAAGATAGATGGATCGGGATCCCTAACTGTGAAGATAGATGGATCGGGATTCCTAACCGTGAAGAGAGTTGGATCGGGATCCCTAACCGTGAAGATAGATGGATCTGGATCCCTAACTGTGAAGAGTTGGATCGGGATCCCTAACCGTGACAATGGATTGGATCGAGTACCCCGAACCGTGATTGAAGTAGTTGGATCAGGTACCCCGAACCATGACAAGGCAAGCTGAATCGTGTACCCCGATCCATGGGACGACAGACGGATCGGGGGTCACGACCCACGGTGAAGAAGCTGGGTCGTGTACCCCGATCCATGACACGACAGATGGATCGGGGGTCATGACCCACAGCAAAGAAGCTGGGTCGTGTACCCCGATCCATGACACGACAGACGGATCGGGGGTCACGACCCACGGCGAAGAAGCTGGGTCGTGTACCCCGATCCATGACACGACAGGCGGATCGGGGGTCACGACCCACGGTGAAGAAGCTGGGTCGTGTACCCCGATCCATGGTACAACAGACGGATCGGGGCTCACGACCCATAGTACGTCACCCGAGCTCTGAACCATGGTGTCACCCGAGCCATGAACCATGGTGTCACCTGAGCCATGAACCATGGTGTCACCCGAGCCAAGGTTCGATGGTAGGGATTTGGGCCGAGGCGACGAGCCCAGGAATTCAAGCCCACAAAAGAGATGACAAGGTTAAAGCCCATGAATCAAAGTCCATGGTGGTAGCTGACTTTGCTAAAAGGAAATCCCTAGGAATTAGGAAATCTTCCTTATCTCTTTAGGCATTAACTTAGCCGACTGAGACTTATATATATACTCATGTAAACCCTCTGAAAAGGGAGATCCGTAATTTACCTAGCAGAACTCTGTACTTTTGCTCTTATACGAAAAAGCTTTCTAAACAGCTTAATAAAAACACCATCTTTGGATCTTCGTTCGTGTGTTTTGGTGGTTTTTACTCAGAAGTTTCGGATCTCTCTAAAAGACATAACAAATTCAATTGGCGTGGATTTACACTCCCACAGCAGCCACCCTTCCAGTCAGCCTCTGTACTTCACGTTTGGATTTTGGGGAAGCCATCTGGATAAGGGCGTCGATCTGCTTTGGATTCGCTTTGATTCCTCGATGAGTAACTAAGTAACCAAGAAACTCGCCGGACGTGACTGCGAACCTACACTTTGTCGGGTTGGGCTTCATGTTGTGCGAGTTGAGCTGTCGGAAACATTCCTCCAAATGTAGCACGTGATCCGTTGCCTCTAGCGATTTCACCAGCATGTCGTCTATGTAAACCTCCATCGTTCTTCCGAGTTGATTAGCAAACATCTTGTTTACTAAGCGCTGATATGTGGCTCCGGTGTTTTTGAGGCCGAAAGACATCACCTTGTAGCAATAGATTCCACAATCTGTAATGAAGGCCATCTTCTCACGATCATCGGGATTCATTAGAATCTGATTGTATCCAGAGAATGCGTCCATGAAAGATAAGAGCTTGTTACCGGCCGTTGCTTTTACTAGTCGATCGATGTGTGGTAGTGGGAAGCTGTCTTTCGGGCACGCCTTGTTTAAGTCGGTGAAATCGACGCACACCCGCCATTTTCCATTCTTCTTTTTGACTACAACAGGATTCGCCAGCCAATCCGGGTACTTGACTTCCATATCGACCCGACCCGTAAGAGTCTTTCGACTTTGTCGTTGACTGCTTTCGCTCTGTCAGGACCCAACTTTCTCCGTTTCTGCTTGATTGGTTTGAAGGTTGGGTCGATGTTCAATTCATGACTGGTTACGCCGATATCAATTCCGGGCATATCCTCTGTTGCCCACGCGAAAGTGTCCACGTTTTCTTTTAAGAATGAAACCAGTTTGTCCTTGATTTTTTTGTCGAGGCCGAATCCAATCTCTACACATCGTTCCGGGTGTTCGTCGTCGATACAAACTGATATTACGGGGTCGGAGGGCTGTTCAGCTGGTTCTTCTTCGGGATCCTCCGCAATCTGTAATTGCTACAAGAGCTTGGAGAGCTCTTTTACTGGCTCCCTGTCTGTCTTAACCAAGGTGTGTCGATGATGACGTTATAGATTGCTGGGTGATCGGCTACCGAGAACTCGACGAGCTTGATGACACCCCCAGCTTCTACAGGCAGCTTGATCGTCCCGATTGTCATCGTCGTTTCTCCAAAAAATCCAGTCAATGGTTTAGGGGTAGCCACTATGTCGGACGGATTGATGTCCATTCTTTTGAGAGTTTCTTTGAAGATTATTCCACTGTGCTACCCGTATCCACGGCACCCGGGCTACATCATAGCCACTGATGATCAACTCAATTACGAGAGGGTCATCGTGTGGTTTGTCGATTCCGGCTGTTTCCCTTTCTTCGAATGAGATTATGTCGTCTGGGAACTTGGAGGGTGCGGACCAGTTAACGCTGACATCGGCTCGTCGTTGAAAAGCTTTAATCGATGAGACGGTATCCGAGCAATAGTGAGACCCACCCATTATCATGTTGATCCGTCTTCTTGGGCCAGATTGTGGTGCTTCGTCGTCTTGCCTCCCTCGCTTAGGGAGATCTTCATTTGCCTGTTCGGGGTGGTTTGCGTTGGTATCCATGTCGAAGTCCTTGAGGCTAATATCACCTTTGAGTTTGCCAACCGCCAGTTTGGCAGCGAGTTTCAAACCTAGGATGCGGCAATTTGCAGTTGAGTGTCCGAAGATATGGTGATGTTCGCAATAAGCCATTTCGTCGTAAGTTCCTTGGCCCCTGGTCCACGTGCTACTTCATGTACCTCTTCCTCGGCCTTGACCTCGTCCTTGCCCATAGCTTGACGAATCAACTTGGTAGTTATTGGCTCCTTTGAATCCCCCTTCGTGTTGGATGTATCCAGGGCCTTGGTTGCCCTTTCTGTTGTTCGGTAGGTTCGGAGCAGTGGGAGGGTGGTTCGTGGACTTCACCTTTCTGTGTTTCTGGGCTAGGATCTTCACTTCTTCTTCGTTGGAGGCAAAGTCCGTTGCTTGGTGCAATGCATCCTGGATCGTGGTTGGTGCGTTCACCGCAATCTCCTTCCGAAAATTGGAGTCGAACCACAGGGCTTTCTTTAACGCTTGCAGTGCGGCTTCGTCACTTATTCCTTCTACCTTCGATAGTACTGACTTGAACCGTCTGATGAAGGTTCGCAATGTCTCGTTTGATCCTTGCCCCATGGTCCACAGATCCGCATCGGATGTTCGGCGTTCCATGAATATAGCATAATGTTTAAGGAATGCCGACGAGAGCTGATTGAAATTGTCGATCGAATTTCTTCCCAGCCTGGAGAACCATTGGAGAGCTGGGCCTTTAAGGTGCTCAACGAACAAGAGACATTGTCCAGCGTCTTCTTCTCCTTCTCTGAAGTTTGCTCGTCCCATTGCTATTGCGAAGGCGGTCAAGTGCTCCTTTGGATCAGTTTTACCTTCGTAGACTGGTATCTTCATCTTCCCCGGATCAGAAACCCTTGCCTTAGTGATTCGAGTCGTGAATGGGGTATTCTGTGCTTCTTCAAGCACTCGGTCGAGTTCGGGAGCCTTGCTAGTAGCCCTATGCATCTGAGATCGAACGAATTTCATCTCCGCAGCAGCTCGCTCCATGCCTACCCAGATTTTGGCCATCTCCTCCTTTTGGGCTCGGATTATCACTTTGCGCTCTTCCTCGATCTGGGCTCGTTGGACCCAGAGGATGTTCTCCGCCTCTTTGATGAGGTCCTGATCATGGCCAGGGTTGGTGTTGCTTCGTTCGTTTCGAGTTTGGGTCGCACCATGAGTTCAGCGTCGCGGCGGTGTTCCGAGTCGTGTTCACCCTCTGGGTTGTCCTCCAGGTTGATCACTGGATTCATTCCATCCATAGTTTGCGTGTTTGCCTCCTGCGATGCCACGTTCAGTTCAGCGGTCGTGGTTGGTTGGTTTGTAGGGAGCAATCCGCCTTGGGTTCTCGTCGTATGGTGGGGTGTTTAGAAATCGAGGGCCGTTGGGTTGAGACGTCGAAGAGGGCGCCTCATTAGATCAATTCCTGAGCCTCTACCACGGGCTCAGCTCGCCGTTGTAAGGGTTCGAGCTTATCGGTCATCATTGTGTTTAGCTTGTCCTGCTCCTCGCCTTCTTGAGCAGTGTCTCCAGCATCGTCTTGATCTGTGATAGGGCCTCTGGGTTCGTCTCCACGACTGCAGGCGTTGGTGTATCTGTTGCTCTAGATCCATCAATCCCCGTCTCCTGCGGGTCGTCGGTTTGTCCGTCGCTAGTCATCTTCTTCGAATCGTTCGTGCGGTGGTTCCTTGGAGTAAGAAAGTTTCAAATTGCCCCTCCTTCTAGCGCCAAATTGTGGGAGTCGAAATCAACACAATTAGAATTTGTCGGAGGTTTGTTAAGGGGGATGAAATTTCTGCGGATGAACCACGAACGGAGAGTTCCAAAGATGGTTTTTATTAAGCTGTGTCGAAAAGCTTTCGTACAAGAGTTTTGAGAGCAAAAAGTCTAGGATTTTTTGCTAAGTAAATTTCGGATCCCCTTTTTCAAGGGATGTACATAAATATATATAGTCATTCGAGTTGGCTAGGTCAATCCCAAAGGGATCAGGAAAACTTCCTCATCCTTCGGGATTTCCGTTTTAGCAAGTCGGCTCGGCTTCGTGGGCCTTTGATCCATCGCGGGCCGAAGACGGGCTTGTCTTCCTTGTATAGAAATGATTTCGGCCGCGTCGTCTTCCAGCTTCGTATAAAAATGACTTCGGCCAGACAGCTTCGTATGACTTCGGCCAGACAGTTTCGTATGACTTCGACTTCGGCCGAACAGTTTCGTATGGTTTTGACTTCGACCGAGCAGTCTCGTATGATTTTGACTTCGGCCAATCAGTCTCGTATGATTTTGACTTCGGCCAAACAGTCTCGTATGATTTTGACTTCGGCCAATCAGTCTCGTATGATTTTGACTTCGGCCAAACAGTCTCGTATGATTTTGACTTCGGCCAATCAGTCTCGTATGATTTTGACTTCGGCCAAACAGTATCGTATGATTTTGACTTCGGCCAAGCAGTTTCGTATAAAAATGACTTCGGCCGAAACGAGCTCGTGTCGTGCCTAAATGAAGCGTGGCCAAAGTGGAGCGTGGCCGAAGTGGAGCGTATTGGTCGAAGACCGCGGGTCATGGCCTAGGTCTCCATTGCCGAAGTGGCTCCTCTTGCCGAAGTCTCCAGTGCCGAAGTGAGCTCCTCTTGCCGAAGTCTCCATTGCCGAAGTGGCTAGGCTTGCCGAAGTCTCCAGTGCCGAAGTGAGCTCCTCTTGCCGAAGTGGCTAGGCTTGCCGAAGTCTCCAGTGCCGAAGTGAGCTCCTCTTGCCGAAGTCTCCGTTGCCGAAGTCTCCATGCCGAAGCGAAGCTTCCTTCAAGGCTTGCCTAAGCGGAGACAAGGCTTGCCTAAGTGGAGACAAGGCTTGCCTAAGTGGAGACAAAGCTTGCCTAAGTGGAGCAAGGCTTGCCTAAATCTCTCCCTTCTTCGCCGAAGTGGAGCAAGGCTTTGCCGATGCTGGCCAAAGCTTGCCTAAGCGGAGACAAAGCTTGCCGAAGTGACGACCAAGCTTGCCGAAGTCTCCAGTGCCGAAGTGGAGCAAAGCTTTGCCGATGTGAGCCAAAGCTTGCCTAAGTGAGCCAAAGCTTTGCCGAAGGGGAGACAAACCTTTGCCGAAATCTCTCCCTGCTTTGCCGAAGTGGAGACAAGGCTTTGCCGAAATCTCTCCCTGCTTTGCCGAAGTCTCTCTGCCGAAGCGAAGCTTCCTTGGCCGGAAATGGAGCTGCTTTGGCCAGAATGGCCTCTCTTGTGCTTAAGTAGATTCGTACAGAAATGACTTAGGCACAATTTCGGCCTTTTCCGATTCTTCGTATTTTCATACTTAGCCATTTTCCCATTGATCACAGCTGGGTGGGTTTTGACCCCAACAAGTTGCATGGTTCTAGCATATTCTCTAAGATAGATCTTAAGAGTGGTTATCACCAAATCCGGATGAAAGAAGGTGATGAATGGAAAACGGCATTTAAAACGAAACAAGGTTTATATGAATGGTTAGTCATGCCGTTTGGATTAACGAATGCACCTAGTACTTTCATGAGGTTAATGAATCTTATTCTTAGGAAGCATATAGGAGTATTCGTTGTGGTTTATTTTGATGATATTTTGATTTACTCTAAGAATTTAGATGATCATGTCATGCATCTTAAAACGGTTCTAGACTTGCTTAGGAAGGAAAAGCTTTATGCCAACCTTAAGAAATGCACATTTTGCATGGATAATCTTGTTTTTCTAGGCTTTGTTGTAAGCACAGATGGCATTAAGGTTGACGAGGAGAAGGTCAAAGCTATCCGAGATTGGCCAAGTCCGAAGAATGTAAGTGAAGTTAGGAGCTTTCACGGTCTAGCGGGTTTTTACCGACGGTTTGTCAAGGACTTTAGCACCATTGCTGCCCCGCTTACGGAAGTAATCAAAAAGGACGTTGGTTTCAAATGGGAAGCCGCACAAGAAGAGGCCTTCCAAGCCTTGAAAGATAAGCTCACTAACTCTCCCATTTTAATACTTCCTGATTTTATGAAAACTTTTGAGATTGAGTGTGATGCCTCTGGCCTAGGTATTGATGCTGTTTTGATGCAGGATCACAAGCCAATTGCTTTCTTTAGCGAGAAGCTAGGTGGAGCTACACTTAATTACCCGACATACGACAAAGAGTTATACGCCTTGGTGAGAGCTTTGCAAACTTGGCAACATTATCTATGGCCTAAGGAGTTCGTGTTCCACACCGATCATCAGTCATTAAAACATCTCAAAGGCCAACAAAAGCTCAACAAGCGTCATGCCCGATGGGTCGAGTTCATCGAAACCTTTCCATACGTGATCAAGTACAAAAAAGGTAAAGATAATGTTGTGGCCGACGCATTATCTCGAAGGTATGTCTTACTTAACTCTTTAGATGCAAGATTGTTAGGATTTGAACAAATCAAAGATCTTTATGCCAACGACTCCGATTTTGGTAAGATATTTCAATCTAGTGAGAAAGTTGCCTACGGAAAATACTATCGCTTTGATGGTTATTTGTTTTATGAAAATAGACTTTGTGTACCTCACTCTTCTTTGAGAGATTTGTTTCTAAGGGAAGCTCACGAAGGAGGCTTGATGGGACACTTTGTCCTGGCTAAAACCCTTAAGGCTAAGTCTAAGTTGATGCCGCGAATTGACGGGCCATTCAAAGTTCTCAAACGGATCAACAACAATGCCTACCAACTCGATCTCCAAGGTAAGTATAAGGTTAGCGAAAGCTTCAATGTTTCCGATCTTATTCCTTTTTGTGCAGATGAAGCGGATTTGAGGTCAAATCCTTTTCAAGTGGGAGAGGATGATGAGATCATGGCAAGCTCGGAGCATGGAGGTTCGGGACAAGAAGACGTGGGACAAAGGACTAAGGACAAGCTCGTAGCCGAGGAGCAGCTCGTAGCCACGGAGGAGCTTTTCGAGGCTACGTCTTTGAACATTCTGGTTGGGCCAATGACAAGGTCGAGGACGGGACAACTTAACCAATCCGTCAACTTTCTACTTCACCATATTAAGACCGACCTTGAGCCAAGTACTTGTCCGATCACATTGGTCGTGATTCAAGTGGCTTAAGGGTCGGTGATGAGAGGTGTGTGAGGCGCACTCTTTTTCCCTTCACTCGGTTTTGTCCCAATGGGTTTTTCGGCAAGGTTTTTAATGAGGCGAGGTTCACACACTTAATCATAATCCTCATCATCGGCAACGCTAGAAGACTCGGAGGTCTTGGGTTCGATTCTCACCAAGCGAGCCTTCTTCATTTTTATCCTTTATTTTCGTTTTTGTCTTTCAAACTTCTTGGTCAAATGTCTTTAATGTTTGTCATTCCCCATGTGTAATGATGACCTTGGACATGGCCGAGGTCCTATATATCCCTCTTTTCTCTTCAATAAAAATCATCAAACTTTTCTTTTAAAAATCTCTCTACTTGTTTGATCAAAAACGAGATTCATTTCTCAACTTGTTCTTGTCTTAGTGCGTATATCTAAGTTAGGATCAAGCCTCGTAGTCTAAGAGATTTACATCTCTCTTAGAAGTACAAATCGATCCATCACTCATTCGTTCATCTTCAAAGTCCGTTCATCATTTCCGCATCATTTCCGCATCCATCGAACCGATCCTCATCCGTTCGAGTTACATCCACACGAATGGCATTTTTGGGCAAAGATCCTTACAAGGAGTCTATCATAACATCATTTATATTAATTGATTTAAAATTTAACATCATTTTTTGCAATTGATACATATTAATATCGATTATCATAATTGATGAAAATATTTACAATAATTGCTTGAAGCGATGTAAAATATTTGCATCACCACTTTCAAAGTCACTTATAAAAGTGATGTAAATTTTTTTTATCAATTATAATTGATGTAAGAAAATAAACTAAACGATACAAATGACCTTATTGGTTGTAGTGTATCATTGTCGTTATTTCCCTATACCAAGTCAAAAGTTTTTCTTTAACCTCAATTTTCGAAGTCTTTTTTAAAAATAATAATTAATTAATTAATACCGAGGTATTGCTCGATCGTTCGTCTTCAAGAAACTTCTTCCCAAGTAAGCTTTTCTTTTATCTCCACTATTTATGATGTACCCGAAGTGTTCTCTTTACTCCGTATTTGATCGCTGGTTTGTCTCTCTCTTTTCTTCCATTCCAGAGTTTCTTCTGTGTTTGTTTATTTTGATTTAATTCTTTTGGATTTTTATCTGATCTCTGAAAAACTGCAGAATGATAACGATTTCTTCGTTTTTTTAAAACATTTAAAAATTTTGTTTTTGTGTTTTTCCAGCTCCCTTTTCTAGGTTTTGGTCTATTTTACTGTGCGTCGACTCTTGAAGAACTTCTCGAGTTGTGAGAAATTTATGTGTGATTGCATGTGGTTGAAACCGAATTTTGATATTTGTTTTGCCTTTAATTTTTGTTTCAGCTCTAAGTTATAGATAAATTGTGGTTTTTTTCCGTAATTCTACTATTTATGTTTTAGATGGCCATGGATGCTTATGAGATGGAAACTAAGAGAATCAACCATGTCTCTGTTTGTCATCTCTAGACCTTGCATTGTCTGTTGGCAGTCAATCTCAAATATGTAGCCGTTGTCAGAAATAGTATTCACATCTTCTATGTGATCGTTGTCAGAAACAATATGTAGTCGTTGTCAGAAACATATTGTATGTTGGCAGTCAATCTTAAATATGTAGTCGTTGTCAGAAATAGTATCCACATATATTATGTGATCTTTGTTAAAAACAATTAGTAGTCGTTGTCAGAAACAATATATAATCGTTTTCAGAAAAAACAGTCGTTGCCGGAAATAACATTTACAACTATAACCGTTTGTTAAATAACCTTAACCTTAGTAACTGTAACCATTCAGCCATTGATCGTAACTTAATCATGTGGTTGGGGATGAGTCACAGATAAATATATTTTTCTAAACAATCAAGGATGTAACATAAAGGACGCAATATTATTTTAACATCTGTTATTCACATAGGATAGAAATATTTAACATCAGTTGTTATAAATGTAAAAAATACTAACAATATTTATATTAATTGATGCAAAATCTAATATCATTTTTTGCAATTGATACATATTAATATCAATTATCATAATTGATGTAAATATTTAGAACAATTGCTTGAACCGATGTAAAATATCTGCATCACAACTTTCAGAGTCACTTATAAAAGTGATGTAAATTTTTTTGTATCAATTATAATGGATGTAATAAAATAAATTAAACGATCCAAATGGTCTTAATTCTTGCACTGTATCGTTGTCGCCATGTCCCCATACAAAGTCAAAAGTTCTTTTTTAACCTCTATTTTGGAAGTGTTTTTAAAAAATAATAATTAATTAATTAATATTGAGGCATCGCTTGATCGTTCGTCTTCGTAAACTTTTCTTCTTCTGATGTATGCTTTTCTTTTATCTCCACTATTTATGATGTACTCGAAGTATTCTCTTTACTCAGTCTTTGATCGTTGGTTTGTCTCTCTCTTTTTCTCCATTCCAGGATTTCTTCTGTGTTTGATTATGTTTATTTCATCCCTTTGGATTTTTATCTGATCTATGAAAAACTGCAGAATGATAGCAATTTCTTCTATTTTTTTAAACATTGAAAACTTTCATTTTTGTGTTTTTTCAGCTCGCTTTTTTGGTTTTTATATATTTTACTGTGCGTCGACTGTTGAAGAACTTTTCGAGTTGTGAAAAATTGAAGTGTGATTACATGTGGTTGAAACGGAATTTTGATATTTGTTTTGCCTTTAATTTTTGTTTTAGCTCTAGATGAACTGAGTTTTTTTCTCTTTTTCGTAATTGTATTGTTTATGTTTTAGATGGTCAGAGAAGCTGATGAGATGGAAACTCAAAGTGTTGACCATGTTTCTAGTTCTCCTCTCAAGCGCTTTTATTGTCTGTTTGCAGTCAAGCTCAAATATGTAGTCGTTGTCAGAAATAGTATCCACAACTACTATGTGATCGTTGTCAGAAACAATATGTAGTCGATGTCAGAAAAAAATATGTAGCCATTGTTAGAACAATATTTACAACTGTAACCGTTGGTTAAATAACCTTAATCGTAGTAACTGTAACCAATCGGCCATTGATCGTAACTTAATCGTGTGGTTAGGGTTGAGTTACAGATAAAAATATTTTTCTAAATAATCAAGGATGCAATATTATTTTAACATTAGTTATTCACATATGATAGAAATATTTAACATCAATTATTATAAATGTAACAAATACTAGCATCATTTATATTAGTTGATGCAAAATTTAACATCATTTTTTGCAATTGATACATATTAATATCGATGATCATAATTGATGAAAATATTTACAACAATTGGTTGAAGCGATGTAAAATATTTGCATCACCACTTTCAGAGCCACTTATAAAAGAGATGTAAATTTTTTTTGTATCAATTATAATTGATGTAAGAAAATAAACTAAACGATATAAATAACCTTATTTGTTGTAGTGTATCATTGTCCCGATACCAAGTTAAAAGTTCTTCTTTAACCTCAATTTTCAAAGTCTTTTTTTTTAAATAGTTAATTAATTAATACCGAGGCATTACTTGATCGTTCTTCTTCGTGAAACATTTCTTCTTCTCCAGTAAGCTTTTCTTTTATCTCCACTATTTATGATGTACCCAAAGTATTCTCTTTACTTAGTATTTGATCGCCGGTTTGTCTCTCTCTTTTCTTCCATTCCAGGACTTTTTCTTTGTTTGTTTATTTTGATTTCATAAAATTGCAGAATGATAGTGATTTCTTCGTTTTTTTTAAACATTGAAAAGTTTCATTTTTGTGTTTTTCAGCTCCTTTTTCTGCTTTTTTGTCTATTTTACTATGCGTCGACTATTGAAAAACTTCTCGAGTTGCGAGAAATTTATGTGTGATTACATGTGGTTGAAACCAAATTTTGATATATGTTTTGCCTTTAATTTTTGTAACTCTAAGTTGTAGATAAATTGTGGTTTCTTTTCTTTTTCGTAATTCTACTTTTTATGTTTTAGATGGCCATGGATGCTGATGAGATGGAAACTCATAGAATCGACCAAGTCTCTGTTTCTCCTCTCAAGACATTGCATTTTCTGTTGGCAGTCAATCTCAAATACGTAGTCGTTGTCAGAAATAGTATCCACATCTTCTA
Source organism: Pseudoturritis turrita (assembly GCA_900406555.1). Classification (NCBI taxonomy): domain Eukaryota; kingdom Viridiplantae; phylum Streptophyta; class Magnoliopsida; order Brassicales; family Brassicaceae; genus Pseudoturritis; species Pseudoturritis turrita. The sequence goes on along the minus strand of OVBL01000439.1, from coordinate 111,875 downwards.
TGTGATCGTTGTCAGAAACAATATATAGTTGTTGTCAGAAACATATTGTCTATTGGCAGTCAAACTTAAATATGTAGTCATTGTCAGAAATAGTATCCACATTACTATGTGATCGTTGTCAAAAACAATAAGTAGTCATTGTCATAATTAATATATAGTTGTTGTCAAAAAAAAAATGTAGTCATTGTCAGAAACAATATTTACAACTGTAAATATTGGTTAAATAACCTTAACCGTAGTAACCATAACCAGTTGGCCATTGATCGTAACTAAATAGAGTAGTTGGGGTGAGTCGTAGATAAAAATATTTTTCTAAACAATCAAGGATGTAACATCATGGACACAATATTATTTTAACATCTGTTAATCACATATGATAAAAATATTTAACATCAATTGTTATAAATGTAACAAATACTAACATCATTTATATTAATTGATGCAAAATCTAACATCATTTTTTTGCAATTGATACATATTAATATCGATTATCATAATTGATGAAAATATTTGTTATTTAATCTCGTTTATCTACTTTTTGCATTCTCATTCCGCTTGTTTAGTTTAATTTCATAATTAAGACTTTTAAAACCAAAACATCATTAGTTTAGCTTAGTTAATTATTGGCATTCTTAGTGTTATTCTTAGCTCCTTGTGGATTCAATACCCTAATTACTACTTGATTTTTTACACTTAAGTATTTTTTTGGGATTAAAAATTATTCTCATTAGGAATCCACTATTATCAATGTATCTTGAGGGTTTACAAATCTCTAGACTTTAACTCTCTCACGTTCTTGTGTTCTCACTTACCCAAGCTATCTCTTTCCTTTATGAGTTATACTTTCATAAGGATAAGACACTTTGAACAACTAGAATCAATGTATCTTGAGTTTTTTACTAAGATCTAGATTTTAACTCTCTCACGTTCTTGTGCTCGCTAGTCGGTCCAAAGTCTGAGACATCTTCCTATCTCATCACGTGAAAGTAGTTCTTGCAACTCAGCACTTGCAACTCTTCTTTGTTGCCAATATTTCCAGTCTTTCCTCATTTGATCATATTTGTCTCTAACGACTAAAATTTGTTCCCAAAAGTATATATTTGCTTAAAGGCACAATGTGTCCTCAAGGTGCCTTGCCATTCAAGTCTCCAATAAATAGACTTTGTAATGTTAATAAAATTTATGATATCTAGAGGTTCAAATAGAACTACATGCATATACTAGTATTAGCCTGCGATATCTTTAACCATCTTAGCTAATCCACAAAATGTCTACTAGCAGTCACCTGACTAAATTAAGAACATGTACAAAATATTAAAAAAAAAACACAATATTGGAATACTAATCATTAATCGAAAACAATGGCTCCAATGGCACATATATGGCCATGAATGTTTGACTGGTTTTTAGATTTTGGGATTTAGGTTTTGAGTTTTGGTTTTTGATTTTTGGATTTTAGTTATTGAGTTTTTGGTTTTTGATTTTCATCTTAGATTTTAGTTTTTTTTTGTTTTAACTTGAATGGTAATTTATTTATTTTTTGGATGTCGTCTATATATATATTTTTTCATTTTTTATAGAAAAATTTGTTGACTTATAATAGTACTCCACCAAGTTCTTCCAATCTCTGCATCCATCCTTTTTCTCTCTGATGTTTTTGCAGATATCTGCATATATGTCAAGGAAAACAAGAGTGCATGAGGTCTGAAAAGAGTGAGCTGGCCATTTAGGAACAACAAAGAGTGATAAAGAGGATAAGATATCCTTAATGTGTGATTCGTTTCGCTGATCTAACTCCTCTAATGAGAAATATTTAAAAATCAGATTAGTAGTCCAATAAGATAAAGTCAAAATCATATTCATTGAAACAATGCAAGATGAAATTTTCTGGGGGGAGTCCAGTCATGGGATTTTTGAATCGATTTTCCTGAACAAACCCTGCAACAATGGTCACTGAGTTTTGAAATCAAAGCTTTAGTTCCTAGAAAAGTGTCATCATTCCAAACTTATTTTTACTCAATAAAAATGTTTTAATAGATATAAAAATCAAAAAACTTAAAAACATAATAACCAAACACGAACAAACGTGCTAGTAAACAACAATCCCCCTAGACTTACTTTGCACTGTCCCTGTGTAAAACAAAATCAAATTAAGGGAGTAATAAAGTGAAAATAAATAAAAAATTAAAATTGAAAAGATGAAGAATAGAACGATGTTACCACAAAAAGTCCATAAAGTTCGGTGTTTGGTTCACGGATTTGTTGTCGACGGGTCAACTTTGAACTTGGCATGATCCAGGGGTGAAGTAGCACCTTTACATAGTTCCTTAGGTACTTAGGATCAGTTCTTCTTTGAGATCCTGCTGCTGATTCCACACGGTTTTGAAAAGTCCCATGGTTACTCGATTTGGCTCACCGGAAGAGTCTCATAGGGCTATCTTTCAATTCGTGAACGATTTCTCGACCCATATTGTTAAGTCACCGAGAAACATATTATTTGAAGGTTGCTGGTGAAGTCTCAACGCTTTTGCTCGAACAGTTTTGCATATTGTCCATGAATGGTGATACTATACGCCGGAAGAGGGTGTAGTGGGATAACTTACAAACCGTAGATAATGCCTCGAACCATATCAAAATTTTCTTGATAATACGACATTTTAAGTCAGTATGTGAAGTTTGAGGCACTTTGCTTGAGTGGTTTTGCGGATGGTCCACAAAGTAGATGATTTGACTCGCCGGATGATGCTTGTTGATCCAAAACTTAAACCGTGAAGAATTTCTAAAACCGCATTGAACATTCGCCGGACCAAATGACATTTTAAGTTTGCTCGTGACGTTTGAGACTATTTGGTTGAATGAATTGAGATTTGGTTCATGGCATATCCTACGCGTGGTTCGTCGGTGAGGTATGTGTGCCGAGTTGCCAAACTGACTCAAACCATGTGCTGTTTTCTTTGATCAGTCTGATTTACTACCCTTCCCCCTTGAATACCACGGTTTTCTTCTATTTTAGTTTTCATCCCCTTTGAATGGCTCGGATAATGCTTAGACGATTTGGTTTGTGCGTCCACAACAAAAATTCTTTATGCAAATCCTATAAAGTACAAAATTTCCTTGAAAAAACACTTGAAATCACTTGTTAAATCCTTCTTGGATCTAGATCTCTCCATAATTGATATTGAGTTCCAAATCCAAGATTTCATAAGATAAAACATAAGAACAAATTAAATCCAAATATGAATCCAAATTGATAAAAATCTCTAATTTAAGTGAAAACAATGAGAATAATGAGGAATATTTGGTTAAGATGTAAATAATTCAATAAACCAAATCAATCTGACCAAAAATATCAAATTTAAAATGCATAAGTTCATAAATCAATAATTCCATCAAAAATAAATTTAATGAAACATATAAATTAAAAATAATGATTTAAGAAAATGCAAAATTAAAAATAATTTTGGTCAATATTATTTGTGAATTATATTTTAAAAGTTGGTTTTGAATATATAAAAGGGAAAAAAGAAAAATGTACCCTTTATGTGGACCATGGTTAGGTGGGAGGTTCGGTGGTTTGGTCTGTGGGTTGAGACAGGCTGGTCCATGGGTTGACCATGGGTCATGGTCTGGGTCATGAAATTCATGACCGTGGATCATGGGACAGTCGACCCATGGGTCGTATGGTGGGTCATGTGGTGGGTCATGGAGGTGGGTGGTGGGTCGAGTTTTTGTTTCCCACGGGTCATGAGGATCGGTCACGGGGTCGTGATCGATGTTAGGTGATTTTGGGTCGAGGATTACTTACCTGGGGCATGGGTTTGCTGATCATCGGTCACAAGTTTTGGTTGATGGTCGTGACCGGTGTGGCTGGGTCGAGATTTCCTCACCTGCTGGTTGATGTGGGTCATGAAAGGGTTTACATCGGTCACGAGTTTTGGCCGATGTTCGTGACCGGTGTGTTGCTTCATCTGATGGTTAGCATCGGTCACCAGCCCATCGACACGAGAGGTTATGGCTCGTGACCGATGGTGGTGCATTGGTCTAAAATTTTGACCAGCGCTCCTGACCCATGCCATCCGTTTACGCCGATCTTCATCTAAAATCAAGTTTTTTATTTTTATAACAATTTAATAAAAATCCTGAATAATCATAAATAAGCAAGTAAGTATATAACAAAGCCATAAAAATTTAAAAAATAAAATAAAACTTAATTTAAAGACTTAATAAAACTAAATATGGGTTGCCTCCCAAAAAGCGCTTGTTTTAATTCTTTTAGCTCGACTCCTTGGGATTTAGGCTTGAGAATGACCGTCTAAGGGCCTCAGGTTACCCTTAGCTCGTGATATTGGTCTCATATGATCTTCATCTTCATCCAAAGGTTGTTGAAGAGGATTCTTTACCAATACTTCTCTCTTCTCCGAAGCAATGTAACGAGTATGGTTAGAAGGAAAGCCAGGAGTTGCTGCGTAGTAGAAGATGTCTTTATCAATGTTTGTAAACAATATTCTCGCCTTAGGATAATCGATGATTGCTCCTACTGTAGCCAAGAAAGACTCCCAAGAATTAAAGTTGCATAAGAATTTTGCATCTTCGCCCCTTGGAAATCTACATGAAAAAGACAACTTTCGATCATAAGAGGTAGATTGATGATTTCTCCTACTGGAAGGGTGGAAGAACCAACAGAAAGTCCTACTCTTATCCTTAATGGTCGAAGATTTTTGATCTTCATCCATTCAATAAGTGTTTCCGAGATAAGGTTGATACCGGCTCCCGAATCACAAAGTGCATCATCGAAGTTGAATCCATGTATGGAGCATGGTTTGGTGAAAATTCCAGGGTCCACGGTCTTGCACAAATCTTAAGGGTTGCTCTTGGATCCCTAGCTCTCTCAAACAGCTCCTCAATCTCATTCACTTCCTCTTTACTTTGAAAAAAGCATTTTCTCAAAGAAGGGAACTTCTTTCAAGCTTCCTCACAAGAGATATCGGATGGAAGCTTCTTTACCACTGAGTTGAACTTTCCAGCATCTCATCATTAATAGAACATGATGTTCTCTTGTCAACCCTTTCTGCCCGTAAGTCTTGTGTGGTTTGTTTGAGCCTCTTCAAGGGGTTGTGGGTCTTCACTTTCAGCTTGATAAGAAGTGGAATCAGCTCCTCCAAGAGTGGTTAAAGCATTGCAATTTTCAGTGACAATCGATTCTTCTTCATTCGATTCCATACCGAGGCAAAAATTGACCGTTTCCTCCAAACTTGTCAAACGATCATTGACCTTCTTCACATGCCTAGAGATCTCCATTGATTTACTATCAAGGGCTGTAGTCTTACCAACAAGAGCATTGTATTGACTCTTCATGGCGAAAGAAACGGCATTGAGAGTTTGAACGGACAACTTGTTGTCTTCCACTAATTGTTCACTTCCGAATGGATTTCGCCTTGAATAACTCCAGCTTCACCCACTTCCTTCTCAGCTTGATACGCCTTGATTTTTACTGAGTTTAGATGAGTAGTAAGCTCAGAAACACTCTCATTCGTGTTCTTAGTCTCCCATTCCAAGTTATCCCAAGTGCTATCCAAACTATGCTTGAAATTGTATTTTTTTTTGCGCATCGTCTTGGATATTTCTGGCATGTTGTTGCTGCACTTGTTCAATTTGAATCATCCTTGCTTCAATGCTCTGGATTTGAGATGAAAGAAAGTCGAACTTCTCTCCAAAAGATGATTTAAAGCTTTCCAACTTTGCATCGAATTCTTGGACAGATTTTTGTTGATCTTCCATGAGTTGATACATCATTGCTTCAAGCCTACTCTCATGTGGTGTCATGGGCTGGTGGTGGTGATTGTGGACGTGTGTAGTGGTGGTGGAGGCAATACCCTTCATGATCAAAATTGCCCCAATTGCGGCTTTGGTATGGGTGAGAGTACTCGTACCAATTGTTGTTTAAGTTTGGCGGTTGAATGTACTCATGTGGCATTGGAATGTAACTTCCAATTGTCTCATGATGATGAGGAGACGCCATCCTTTGAGTGTACGGGTTGTAGTGTTCCATTGATGAATCCCTAAAACACACAAAAACAAAATAAAAATTGAAAAATCAGAAATAAATAAAGGAGAAACAAATCTTAGACTAAATTCTTATAAGAAATTTGTAGGTAACAAATCAGTCCCCGGCAACGGCGCCAAAAAACTTGATGTGCTTATAAGTTTTAATATTTATAAACCCTAAACATTAGCTGCAAGTGCACATGAAATCATAGTAATACTTAGGGGTTGATCCACTGGAGACTATAAAGATGTTACGCTATGAATTTATAAGATTCAAATCAAGCTAAGATAAAATATACTTGCGCTTTTAGATTTATGAGAAACAAATTAAAAGAAACAAATCAATTAAAATAAATAATAGAGAAGTTATGTATTAGGAAATTCGCAGAAACACATGAAAACACAAGTTAATATCGGCTAGTTAAACACATGAAAAAACAAGTTAATAAACGCAAGCTAAAAGCAAGTATATATAAGCCTTGAGAAGTCCTAAGTCGGCTAGGATTTTGTCTTGGGAAAAAATGAAATATTACTTTTATGATGAGCATTGGGCAGGAGCATTGGACAGAGATGTTGACCGATGCCAATGCATTGGTCAGGAGAGCATCAGCACGAGCCGTGGGGATCACTTATCGATGTTGGTTCTTCCTTCCTTCAGTTTCCTACACTTGCTTCTCCTTCGAGTCAGACATATATGTCATCGGTAAATCGGGTGTAATTCTTCAACCACAACTCCAAATGACTTGAAACCACATCCATTATAAAGGTGACTCAATTCTACATCTCTTCACCAAATTAAATATTCAAAGGTGGGTAAGGGCTCCAAAGAAGGGTAAACTTCTGGTGTATCTGTTTTGTCCAACTTGGGAAATTGCATATCTTGTGAATATTGTGACTTAGATGATTTTTTTGAATTGAGTGAATGGTTGTAGCATGATTTACACCTCTTTTGATCCATTTTGCATCCTTTTGATGATTTAACCTATTAAGACTTCAAAAACTACATACACGAGAAAACTACCTCTTTTGGTGCAAAACCATTATAAAATAATTAAATAAAATAGTAAAATCCATACTAAAAATAGTAAAATATATATTATATCAAAAACTAAATCATAAAAATTAAAATTAAAATTTAAACTTAAAATAAAGCATAAAATAAAATAAAATTGTGGGTTGCCTTCCACAACACGCTTGTTTAAAGTCAATTAGCTCGATTCCTTTTTTTGTTTAGGCGTGAGATGGATCAATTAAGGGAATTGTTTCCCTCTCTTTTTCTTCGACATCTGCGAGATATGGTTTGAGACGTTGTCCATTGACAATGAAGTCGCCTCCATTGCGGTTCCAAAGAACCACAACACCATATGGTCTAACATATTTTATTTTAAACGGTCCAAAACATCGCGATCTAAGCTTACCATGGAAAATTTGAAGGCGTGAGTTGAAGAGTAGTACCTGATCATTTGGTGAAAACATCTTGGGGACTATCTTTTTGTCATGGCATGCCTTAGTTCTTTCCTTGTAGATCTTAGAACTCTCATAGGCGTGATGACAAATTTCATCCAACTCATTCAACTGAATCAAACGTCTTTCGGTTGCTGTCTTGATTGTTATAGAGAGATTTAACCCCAATTAAACTAACTATAACTGCACAACAATCACAATAGTAAAGAAGGGATTGAATCCACAGGGACCTTGTGTTGTACTACAAATCTATAAGAATCAAATCTAGCTAAAACAAATATATTAGGTTTTTGGTTTTGATTGAATGAAAGCATGAAAATAAAGTAAATAAAACGATTAAAATTCAGTAAGAGAAAATGTTAGGTAATTGGTTAATCGTAGAGATTCATAAATCATAAACAATTAATGAATTTCAGGGATTTAATTGGAACCGTTCTAGAACTCAAATCACTATGGTATAATCTTTCCATTCTCATTGTTGCAGTTACTATGTTTAAAAAATCGAATAGACTAAACTCTCGCAGGTTATTACAAGTTGAAAACTTGCATTAATTCGTTCAGGATTCAATTGTTCACAATACCCCATAACTCAACTTTCGCAGGTTATGATGTATTGCTAATCAAATACTAGTTCAAGCAATATAGCAAGCTTTTTGATAGTTTATTAACCCAAGATTCGATGCTAGTTGATCCGAAAAACATGCATCATTACGAACAAGTAAAGATGAATAAATCTTTAGATTTCACCTAATTCATTCGATAAACGCTTACCAATTCATGAACTCATTGAATACCTATGACATAATAATATGACTACTCATAGCTCATCACAAACAGCAAGCAAATATATAAATAGGTATTCATAATCATAGATATTCAAGTGGAAACAAGAAGAGTTTAAGAAATCTTCTATATATGGAGATACAAAGGTGAGATCTTCTCCTTGGAAGCTCTTCAATCCAAATATATGAAGAGACTTAAGAAAAAACGTGGCTGCTATATATTGTAATGTATTATGATGGTTTTTGGGAGTTTATAATGGCATATGTCTAACACGAGGGCTAAAAACAAGTATATATAAGTCTAGGGTCCATTAGGGTTTAAGCTTAGGGGAAAAAGAGATTTTCCATGCTTGAATAGATATGTTTTGGGCAAAAAATCCCAACCAGAGGGTTCATATCAGTCTGGAGTATCGGTCCGGAGATTTGGGAGCCCGTGACCAGTATTGGAACAATTCTGTACATGCTTCAGCATCGAGCTAGACGGGCATGTCTTTAGTAAATCGGGTTCAACCACAGCTCCAAATGATTAGAAACCCTCCATTAGAAAGGTAACTCAATTTTCTATCTCTTCACAGAATTTCATCAAATTGTAGTGTATTAAGGCCTCCATATAAGGGTAAACTTATGGTGCTTCTATTCTGTCCAACTTGGGAAATTGCATATCTTGTGAATATTGTGACTTGGATGGTTTCTTTGACTTTTGTGAATGGATGTAATATGGTTAAAACCTCTTTTGGTCCTTTTTGCATCCTTTTTGATGATTTACCCTGTAAAGACTCTAAAACTACAAATACAAGAAAAACTACCTCTAAAGACATAAAATCGAAATAAAATACATATAAAATATAATAAAAACCATAGTATAAACCATAGTGTAAACCATAAAATATAGAGTATATCAACTCCCCCAGACTTACCTCCTTGCTTGTCCTCAAGTAAAATAAAGAATCCAAGTATAGAAAAAAGGTTTGAAAATACGGGAACTCATGTATCCTTGGGAGCATAGACTTGAAATCTCAGCCTGTAATCCATATGAAACAGAATTAGCTCAGAGACTTTCTCAACTTACTCCCACCATGACTGTCGCAGGCCTTGTCCATACTCTTAATCTCAAACCTGCAAAAATCTCAACATCACATCAATTGACTCTCTACATTCATTAAGTTTGGTGTTAATTTCTCACCAAAGGTTATCATTCAGGTTAGACGATGCTAGGAGTTAGAAAGACTGATTTAGTGGTTAGGTTCAAAGTGTTTAGGGTCACCAGACGATCCAGAGGATGCTAGATATTATGCAAAACCGCAAGAGAGAATGGACACATTGATGTCCAGAGTTTCCAACCACTTCAATGCCTAACTCCTTTTCTGCCCCAAACATAGATGTTTTTGGGAATCACTGCAAATCGCTCCAACTCTTGTTAATTGATCCATGGCATTCCTTGTTATTTTCTTTACCATGAGACTCTTTTATTGACTTGTTTTCCTTTCCCTTTTTTTTCTTTTTTTTTTCTTTTTTCGTATATATTGTTGTTTCTTTTTTTTTTCTTTTTTTTGTAGAGGGGGAAAAGGGTCTTTCTTTGATATGAGTCATCATAGGAATGAAAATTTACCATAATATGTGAATTCCAAGGAAAGGCCAAGCTCTTGAATCTCATTATAGTACTCCACCAAGTTCATCCAATCTCTGCATCTCCTGTGGTTGGAAAACTGCGTCGATCCTTTTATCTCCGACGTTTTTGCACATATCTGCACATATGACAGTGAAAACAAGAGTGCATGAGGTCTGAAAAGAGGTAAGTGTTTTAGGTATGCTACCAACTAAAAGTGAGTTGTCCATTCAGTAACAACAAAGAGTGGTAAAGAGGATAAGATGTCATGAATGTGTAATTTGTTTTCCTGATCTAACACCTTTAATGAAAAATATTTAAAAATCAGATTAGTAGTCCAATAAGATAGAGTCAAAATCAGATTCATTGAAATCAATGCAAGATGAAATTTTCTGGGGGAAGTCCAGTCATGAGGTTTCTGAATCCATTGTCCTGAATAATCCCTGCAACAATGGTCCCTGAGTTTTGAAATCAAAGCATTAGTTCCTAGAAAAGTGTCATAATTCCAAAACTTTGTTTGACTCAATAAAAATGAATTAATAGATATAAAAATAAAATTAAAAACATAAAAACCAAACACGAACAAACGTGTTAGTAAACGACAATCCCCCCATACTTACTTTGCACCATCCCGGTGTGAAAGCAAATCAAATTAAGGGAATAAAACAAACTGAAAATAAATAAAAATTGAAACTGATAAGATGAAGAATAGAACAATGGTACCGGATTTGGACAAGAATGTCTTGAAGTTCGGTGTTTGGTTCACGGATTGGATGATCATGACCAATCTCCAAATTTTGTTCGATCCAAGGGTGAATTAAGTTGATTAACATGTTATTTAGGTCATGTTAGTCAGGTCATCTTTGAAGTCCATCCTCTGGTTCACCACGGTATAAAAATTGCTTCATAAATCATCGATTTGGATCACAAAATTATGCTTGTTGATCCAAAAGTTAAACCGTGAAGAATTCCTCGAACCATACTGAAAATTTGCCAAATTAATTGACATTTTAAGCCAGCTCGTGAAGTTTGAGACCATTTGCTCGAGCGGATTGAGGTTTGGTTCATGGCATGCTTCGGTGTGGACCTTTGGTTCCACAATTGGTTTGATCCATTGGTATGTTTCCTTGACCAATCTAATGTTTCTGTCCTTCCCCTTGAAAACCACGGTTTTTTGTCTCTCTTGTCTTCTCTTTTGGTTCACATCTCCTTTGAATGGTCCGGATAATGCTTAGACGATTTGATTTGTGCGTCCACAATAAAAAGTCTTGATGCAAATCTTATAACGTACAAAAATTCCTTGAAAAAACACTTTAAATCACTTGTTAAATGCTTCTTGGATCTAGATCTATCAATAATTGATATTGAGTTCTAGGTCCAAGATTTAATAAGATAAAACATGAGAACATATTAAATCCAAATTAATAAAAGTTGTCCAAGCTAAGTGAAAATAATGACAAAAATGAGGAATACTTGTCAAGATGTGTAATTCATTCATAAACCAAATTAATTTAACCAAAAATTTCAATGTTTAAAAATGCATAAGTTCATAAATCAATAATTCCATCAAAACAAGTTTAATGAAACATATAGATTGAAAATAATGAATTTATGAAAATGCAAATTTAAAAAAAAAAACTAAATTTGGTCCATATTATTTCTGAATTATAATTTAATAGTTGGTTTTGAATAAATAAAAGAGAAAAAAGAAAAAAATTATCTTTTTTATGGACCATGGTTAAGTGGGTGGTTCGGTTCGTAGTTCGAGACAGGCTGGTCCTTGGATCGACCATGGGTCATGGTTTGGGTTGTGAATTGTCGACCGTGGGTCATGGGTCAATCGACCCGGGTCGTAGTCTGGGTCCTGGGTTGGGATGTGTGGTGGGTGGTTGTATGGGTCGTGGGACGTGGGTTGTCAGTTGTGATACCAGTTACGGTGTTGGTCTGAACTCGTGACCGGTGGATCAAGTGGAACGTGAGTCGAGTTATGTGTCCGTGGGTCGAGTATGGGTCGAGTTTCAAGATATACTCTATATTATACAGTTTTTATTATGGTTTTTATTATATTTTTTATGCAATTTATTAAGATTTTATGCCTTTAGAAGTAGTTTTGGTGTCCGGGTTGGACGAAGAAGCAAGGCAGCTTGGCGTGGTGAAGCAGACGGTTCCAATAGTGCCGTATGCTAAGAGTGGGAACGTTTCCGGGCAGAAACGGAAATGGGATAAGCAGGAGTGGGGGTAAGGTGACCACTACTCGGAGTGCATGTCCGAAGTGTGGAAAGGTGCATCCAGGTCCGTGTAGGATGGCATCTGGAGGGTGTTTCCGTTGTGGCAGCACAAAACATAAGCTCAGCGAGTGCACGGCTCCGAAGGCATGCTACCATTGTGGCGAACCGGGGCATATCAGGCCCAATTGTCCGAAGCTGGTTCAGCAAGGTGGGAGTCAGCCACCGGCAAAGAGACAAGCGGTGGGAACGGCCGTGATGCCAAGGGTGTACTTGATTTCGGAGGATGCTATTGATCCAAGTTCGTCTCGTTCGATTTCTGGTTAGTAAATCTATCCTTGCCTGGTAAATTGCGTTTGAGTTACAGTTTGCGTTTGCGTTTGGAAATTGCCGTTGGCATTTGCATTTGAAATTGTTGTTTTCTTTGCGTTTGTCGTTTGAATGGTTGAGTTTTAGCATTCTAAATGAATGTGTAGGGACGGTTTGTATGGGCGGGTTAGCAACCCATGTGTTGTTCGACTCGGGAGCAACACATTGTTTTGTTAATCCGGAGTTAGTAGGAAAGGGTGGGTTCGTGAAGGGACAGGTGATGATGACCTACGGAATGGTCACGAATGTCTCGGTGATGATCGATGGGATCGATATGCCGGCAGACTTGAGGGTTTGTCATGTCAAGTTCTATGATGTGATTTTGGGCATGGATTGGCTTGACAAGTATAAGGTGCATCTGGACTGCACCGGAGGCGTGTTTTGTTTGAGAAGGGCGACGCGAGAGTTGTGTTTCAAGGGATTCAGACTTTGCCGAGCAGTTTGATCGTCTCAGCTATCCAGGCCAGGCAGTTGATTGAGAGAGGGTGTGAAGTCTATCTGGCTACCATCACCACGGGTGATGAGGGACCGATTGCCGAGTTGGGAGAAATTCCAGTGGTAAGAGATTTCGTGGACGTGTTCTAGTCATTGACCGGACTGCCACCGGCAAGGTCAGATCCATTCGCCATCGAGTTAGAGCCTGGCACGGGTCCGATCTCTAAGGCACCGTACAGGATGGCGCCTGCCGAGATGGCCGAACTTAAGCAGCAGCTCAGTGAGTTGGTGGACAAGGGTTTTGTTCGTCCGAGTAGTTCACCGTGGGGAGCACCGGTATTGTTCGTTAAGAAGAAAGATGGGAGTTTCCAGTTATGTATTGATTACCGTAGGTTGAACCGGGTAACCGTGAAGAACAGGTATCCTTTGCCAAGGATTGATGAGTTGTTGGACCAACTCAAGGGTGCAACCTGTTTTTCAAAGATCGATTTGGCTTCGGGTTATCATCAGATTCTGGTAGCCGAGGAGGATGTCCGTAAGACCGCCTTTAGAACAAGGTACGGTCATTACGAGTTTGTGGTGATGCCGTTCGGGTTGACTAACACGCCGGTAATGTTTATGAAGCTCATGAACAATGTGTTCCGGGAGTTTTTGGACGAGTTTGTCATCATCTTCATCGATGACATTCTGGTGTACTCGAGTGACCGATGTTGGGGTCAGTTTCCACCTCGTCGAGATCAACTGCTGATAAGACTAAGTATGGAGAGAAGGCTAGCCAAGCAAGAACAAACTCTTGGCTCGGCGGCAGAAGCAAGCAATGACGAGCCAATATATGGCTAGGTGACGAGCCAACATCTTGGCTAGGCAGCAAGGAGAAAGGAGTGATGAGCCAAAATCTTGGCTAGGCATTGGAAGAAGCAGGAGACGAGCCAAACACTTGGCTCGGTAGCAAGGAGGAGTGATGACGAGCCAACATCCTGGCTAGGTAACAAGGAGAAAGGAGTGACGAGCCAACATCTTGGCTAGGCATTGGAAGAAGCAAGAGACGAGCCAACACTTGGCTCGGTAGCAAGGAGGAGTGATGATGAGCCAACATCTTGGCTAGGCATTGGAAGAAGCAGGAGTCGAGCCAACACTTGGCTCGGTAGCAAAGAGGAGTGATGACGAGCCAACATCTTGGCTAGGCAGTGGAAGAAGCATGGTGACGAGCTGACAACTTTTGGCTCGGCAGCATGAAGAAATAAGTGACGAGCCAACATGTTGGCAAACCAACGAACGGTGACGAGCCAACATGAAGGCAAACCAACTACTTGGCTCGGAATTGGGAGAAGCAGGCGAGACAAGCGACGAGCCACCTCATAGATGACCCAGCGAAGCAATGGGCCCAATAGTTTATTAGGCCAAGGCAACGAGCAGTAAGAGATTGGTGAGCCAAGATGACGAGCCTAAGAAAGAAGCCCACATCTGAGCCTAAGAAAGGAAGTTTTCCAAATATCTTTAGGAAGCAGGCCTAGCCGACTTGTTCTTGTATAAATAAGACATGTACCCCTTTGAGGAAGGGATCCGAAATTTGACCTAGCAAAACACTTATTGCTTTACAAAGATCTTTCAAAACAGCTTGAATAAAATCTCCATCTTTGGATCTCTGTTCTTGGTTTCTTTACATAGAAGTTTGTCGAATCCCTAAATCTCTTTACAAGTTTTTTGGTTGTGCGAGTTTCGACTCCCACAATTTGGCGCCGTCTGTGGGGAATCACTAAACTTTCTGACACCAAAGAACCACCGAATACGAGACCTGAAACGATGACTACCGACGGAGATCAAAGTGGTGACGATGCAAGCAACACTGGCATCGATCTTCTTGGAACAGGAACCAATCTGCCTCCGGCGAACGCGGAAGGAACGTCCGAAACTTTGACAGAGTTGAGAAACATGATGACCACGTTACTGAAGAGGGCCGAGGAGCAGGAAAAGCTGAATAGCTCACTGACAGAGAGAATTGAGACAGTGGCAACGGAGAGCCGAGCCAGAAACACACGATTCGGAGGCATGGGTTCGGTGGTGAACCCACCTGTCAGTGGAATCACCAGACGGCTTGGCTTAAACCCGACGGCCCTGGATTTTTCAACACCACGAGATGTACCAAGGACGTTGGGAGGATTGCCACCACCGTATCCCATCAACGAGCAAACACCCGCGGCAACCAGGTCAAGTATCACCGAGCCACCTCGACTGATTCACGAAGCAAGAGAAGCCAGCGGTGGGTACAACCAACACACCAATTATGGTTCGGCTGCAACGATCGTCCTTGACAAAGAGGGCCACGTGGAAGGAGATCACAATACGGAGAATCCCGTTGACGAAGGGTTTGCGCCAATGCTGACACAAGTCCGAGCCAGCGAAGGCAACATCGATCCGAACCGAGCCAGAAGCTTAGCAGAGGAGGAAGAAAATCTCTTGTGGGTACGACAGGCACAATACGCTGACGAGCCGAGGACAACGAGCCGAGCCCAGAGAGAAGAATTGGAGGAAATTCGAGCCTCATTAATTCGAGCCACTGCTGAGATGAAAGCCGTCCGATCCAAGGTGCACAAGGCAACCAGTAAAGTCCCAGAGATTGACCGCGTATTGGAAGAAGCTCACAATACACCGTTTACAGCCCGAATTACCAAGGCAAGGGTCTCCGACCCAGGAAAGATCAAAGTCCCAGTCTACGAAGGGACAACCGACCCAAAGGAATACATAACGCCATTTATCATAGCAATGGGCCGAGCCAATTTTAGAGAAAAGGAGAGAGATGCCGGTTTCTGCCTCGTATTTGTGGAACATCTAAAGGGTGCAGCCCTCCAATGGTTTTCAAGATTAGAGCGGAACTCTATTGATGATTTCCAGCAGCTGTCTGCCGCCTTCTTGAAGCATTACTCCATGTTTATGGATCGAGGAGCCTCAGATGCCGACCTATGGACATTGACTCAAGGGCCTACGGAGACATTACGAAGCTTCATAGGGAGATTCAAAGCAGTGATGTCAAAAGTTGAAGACGTAAGTGACAAGGCCGCTGTGCTCGCTTTAAAAAGGGCTCTGTGGTACGAATCCGAATTCCGAAAAGAGATTGCTCTGAACACACCACTATCAATCCAGGACGCACTGCACCGAGCCTCAGATTTCATAGTCAACGAAGAAGAGATGAAGGTTTTGTCTCAGAAATATGGAGCCGCCAAATCGATGAACCGTTCTTTCTAAATCCCGAGCCAACCTCCTCATAAGAAGAGTATTCAAGGAAACGGGTATGTACACCATGAGAAATCCAATTTTGGAGGAGCCCACAACTACCAGGTGGGAACGAGCCGAGGCAAAACACCCTGGAACACCTGGACACGAAGTCAAAGTTCGTACGACGAAAAAGCTTACTGCGAATTTCATCACATGCACAGTCATTCAACTGCCAACTGCCGAACCTTGGGAATGAAGCTTGCGGCAAAGCTGGTAGCCGGAGAACTCGGTAGCACAGTCAGCTTAAAGGACTTCGAGCAAGAAGGCGAAAAAGATTAGCCGAACCAGATAAGCCAAAATGATGATACACCCAAGCGAGGAAGACGAGATGACGAGGCAACGCAGTCAGGTTCTCAAAGAAGAATAAATATGATAATGGGTGGATCACAATACTGTTCGGACACGGTGTCTTCAATCAAAGCTTTCCAGCGGTGAGCCGATGCGAGTGTAAACTGGTCAGCACCTTCCAAACTTCCCAATGATGTTATCTCGTTCGAAGAAAGGGAAACCACCGGCATCGACCGACCACATAATGACCCCCTCATGATAGAATTGATCGTTGATGATTGCGACGTCGCCCGAGTTCTGATAGACACAGGAAGCTCCGTAGATGTGATCTTCCGGGAGACTCTCAGAAGGATGAACATAGACCTGGACAAAATCACAGCCGCACCTAAGCCTTTAACTGGATTCTCGGGAGAGACGACCATGACCCTTGGAACAATAAAACTCCCTGTCCGATCTGAACAGGTAACCAAGATAGTGGAGTTTTCGGTTGCAGATCACCCTGCAATCTACAATGTGATCATGGGCACACCCTGGATAAACTCGATGCGAGCCGTACCATCGACCTATCACCTCTGCATCAAATTTCCGACCCCTGGGGGAATCAAAACAATTTGGGGAAACCAAAAGGAATCTCGCATTTGTTTCCTAGCCGAACACAAACTTAGGAACCCCGTCACAGAAACCACCACCAGGAGAAAGAAGATGAAGACTGACAGGGGACCCGAGAAGGAGTTGGCAAAACTCTTATAGCAATTACAGATCACGGAGGATCGTGAGAGGGAAAGCAAACCAACTTGCGACCCCGTCGTCTCGGTGAACATAGATGGCAATCACCCGGGACGCTGTGTCGAAATAGGGGCCGAGCTGAAAGATCCAATAAGGGGAGAGCTGATTTCTTTCCTTAAAAAGAACCTACACACCTTCGCATGGGAAGCTGAAGACATGCCCGGCATCAGCATCAACGTAACGTGCCACGAGCTGCACGTAGACCCAACCTTTAAACCCGTCAAACAGAAAAGGCGAAAACTTGGTCCGGATAGAGCACAAGCAGTGAATGACGAGGTGGAAAGATTACTACGTGTGGGATCAATAGTCGAAGCAAAGTATCCAGACTGGCTTGCTAACCCTGTGGTGGTTAAGAAGAAAAATGGGAAATGGCGTGTATGCGTGGACTTCACCGACCTGAACAAAGCCTGCCCCAAAGATAGCTTTCCACTGCCACATATTGATCGATTGGTGGAAGCGACAGCAGGCAACAAACTCCTTTCATTTATGGACGCTTTCTCCGGATACAACCAAATCCTAATGAACCCAGGCGATCAAGAGAAGACGGCGTTCATCACAGACCGCGGGATATACTGCTACAAAGTCATGCCGTTCGGTCTCAAAAATGCCGGAGCCACCTACCAGCGACTAGTAAACCGAATGTTCGCTGGCCAACTGGGGAAGACAATGGAAGTATACATAGACGACATGCTGGTGAAGTCTTTAGAGGAGGAGGATCACGTAGCTCACCTAGAAGAATGTTTCAAGCAACTGAATCTGCATAACATGAAGCTGAACCCAACCAAGTGCAGATTCGCGGTCACGTCTGGAGAATTCCTTGGATATCTGGTCACCCACCGAGGAATTGAAGCCAATCCGAAGCAGATTGATGCACTCATACAGATGGTGTCACCGAAGACAAAGCGCGAAGTCCAGAGGCTAACTGGATGGGTCGCCGCGCTGAATCGTTTCATCTCTCGATCAACTGATAAATGTTTGCCTTTCTACGATATGCTACGTGGGAACAAGAGGTTTGAATGGACAGAAAAATGCGAACAGGCGTTTCAACAGTTGAAAGAGTACTCAGCCAGTCCTCCAGTACTTACGAAACCGGTGGAAGGCGAGCCACTGTTTCTATACACGGCCGTTTCGGCCACGACGGTAAGTGGTGTACTCATCAGAGAAGAGCGCAGCGAGCAGAAGCCAATTTTCGATGTTAGTCAAACTCTCACCAACGCTGAAGCACGATATCCACAGATGGAGAAGCTGGCATTGTCTGTGGTAATGTCCGCTCGAAAAATGAGACCATACTTCCAGTCACATTCGATTGTAGTTTTGACTACCTTCCCACTGCGATTTGTCTTGCATAGCCCTAGCCAGTCTGGGAGATTGGCAAAGTGGGCAATAGAGCTGAGCGAATATGACATCGAATATCAAAGCAGAACCTGCGCAAAATCTCAAGTCCTAGCCGACTTTTTGATAGAACTCCCAGAAGAAGTGATAGAAGAGCCGGCTCCGAGGACAATATGGAGGCTTCACGCGGATGGATCATCATCAAAACAAGGATCCGGAGTGGGAATACTGTTAACCTCTCCAACAGGCGAAATCCTCGAGCAGTAATTCCGCCTGGGTTTTCGTGCATCCAATAACGAAGCAGAATATGAAGCTTTGATAGCTGGAATGAGACTTGCTCTTGGACTCAAGGTTTCGCACATCCAAGCCTACTGCGATTCACAGCTGGTGGTCAACCAAGTTAGCGGCGAGTACACAGCCAGAGACGACCGCATGGAAGCTTATCTAAAGATTGTCAAAGGACTGGCTGCACAGTTCAAAGAGTTCACATTAACACGGATACCACACGGGGAAAACACTTCGGCAGACGCGCTAGCAACACTCGCGTCCACCTCCGATCCGGATTTGAAAAGAATAATCCCAGTGGAATTCATCAAAAACCCAAGTCTCAGCCTCTCTGGCACCGTGAACGCAGTCACTCGCTCCCAAACAGCCGTTCGAACCGAAGGAATATCTGGGCCAAGCCTTGCAAAAAAGAGCAGCACCGACACCGCCAATCCGGATGACCAGAACGTGACACCATCGGTGGAGGACAAGGCAATTGAGATAGGGGAAGAACCTGAAACAGAGCCTCCGACCGAAGGTGAAGTAGTGGAGATGGAGGAAGACCCACAACAAACAAAAACGGACTACGGGTGCGACAAAGAATGGATGGGAGCAATTCGCGTATACATCATGGACGGCGAGACACCATCAGATAAGTGGGCTGCTAGAAAACTCAGAGCTCAACCTGCTCGATATGTTCTCTTAGATGGAAACGCCTTCAAGTGGAGATTCTCAGGACCACTGATGGCTTGCGTCGAAGGCGCGGAAGCGAGAAACATAATGGAAGAGGTCTATAGTGGCTCGTGTGGCAATCACTCCGGCGGAAGAGCCTTGGCGGTCAAGATCAAGCGTCATGGCTACTATTGGCCAACGATGGTGAAGGACTGTGAAAAGTTCTCCGCCAGGTGCGAAAAATGCCAACGGCATGCCCCAATGATTCATCAACCTACGGAGTTGCTATCATCAATCTCAGCGCCCTACCCTTTCATGCGCTGGTCAATGGACATCGTCGGGCCTCTGCATAGGTCCAAACAAAAGAGGTTCTTGCTGGTTTTGACAGATTACTTCTCAAAATGGGTAGAAGCAGATTCTTACGCCAACATAAAGGACGCCCAAGTCGAAAATTTTGTCTGGAAAAATATCTTATGCCGAGATGGAGTTCCCTACGAAATTGTTACGGACAACGACTCGCAATTTATCTCTACAAGGTTTGAAGCCTTCTGCAAAAAATGGAAGATACGACTCAGCAAGTCTACGCCACGCTACCCACAAGGGAATGGACAAGCAGAAGCAGTAAACAAGACTATCCTGGACGGATTGAAAAAACGCCTTGATGCAAAGAAGGGACGCTGGGCAGATGAACTCGAAGGAGTATTATGGTCGCACCGAACCACTCCGCGACGTGCCACTGGAGAAACACCCTTTGCTCTTGTCCATGGTACCGAATGTGTCATCCCAGCCGAGGTCCAATTCCCTGGAGTCCGCCGCAGACTTCTTTCTGGGCAGGAAGGACTGAATCACCTCATGCTACTCGATGAGTTGGACTTGGTTAACGAACGAAGGGATCAGGCACTGGTTCGGATTCAAAATTATCAACAGGCAACAGCTAAGTATTACAACACTAACGTCAGAAGTCGCAAGTTCAAAGAAGGTGATCTGGTTCTCCGTAAAGTTTTTCAGAACACAGCTGAAACAAACGCTGGCAAACTAGGAGCAAACTGGGAAGGACCCTACAAGATCACCAAGGCAGTTCGACCAGGAGTATACGAGCTCTCAAACATGTTTGATGTTCCGATACCAAGATCTTGGAACGCAATGCACCTAAAGAGGTATTACCACTAAATCACTTCACATGAACTACGGGACGACTTGATCCCTGAAAAGGGTACGTAGGCAGCTCGTCTTCGGACGGGTTCAGTTGTCCCCCTCCTCAAAAAGGGGGGGAGTGGATACGTATACACGTATACTCCCACACCTCGCATCACTCTTTAAAGGTACTAACTCCAAACTTTTTCTAACTTAGTCTACACAAGTTACATCTTTACATCCTTCATGGATATTCATCACCTCGTCCATTGCTGGCCACAATAGATGGACAACCACATCCTTTATGGATTTTAACCATTATCTCTATATGGGATAAAGGTTCTCAACACCCTCTTTAGGGTATAAAAGCGCGTTATACAAATTCCGGTTGGGTATATCCTAATCTAATATCCGAAGGGTATATCCCGGACGATATTCTTACAAGTTTATCTTTGAGAGGGACCCGTAAGTCGAAAACTCGCAAGTCTTAACACTCAAACTAAACTCTGAAACCCAGTAAACACCTCTTGGTACACTGGTCATAAACATCTATGAAACATGATACTAAACCTAAAAAAGTTAGTATGAGATTTTTAACATGTTTCATTGTCAAAAGAACGGGAGTATAAGTCGAAACACCGCAAACCCTAAACTGACATTAAAAAGACTAACCACATTTTATGATAAATCCAGGGATGGTTCGCAATATCACATCAGAGCAGAAGTAAGAGATTACTTAAGCAAAAGCAGATAATCTTAAACAAAGAAGATGTTATGCTGACAAACGACAATCATTACAAAGCTTAGTAGTGGATAAAGCCATCCAGGCGTTTTTCTTAAACCAAAATATACCAAAAAAAAAAGAGACAAAGGAGTTTTCAAGTTAAAGAAACAGAGAAAAAGATCATTCGAGAGGATCTGGCTCGGAAGGCTTCTCGGCGGCAAGGTCAGCAATCCCCGGCGTGCCAACATTCGAGCCTGCAAAATCCACAACTCCGGCCGTTGCCGCCACATTCTCTGTTGGCTCGTTTCCCAGGAGAGAGCCTGTGGAATCTGAGGAAACAGGAGAAAGCGTTAGATTTTTCTTCAGCTCGGCCTCTATCTTTTCGAACTCATCAGCCGCCTCGGCAAGATCAGCTCTCCAGCCCATCAGTTTAGCCACCTCGGAGTCGAGGGCAAGCGCATCCTCTTTCTGCAAAATTTCGAGCAACTGAAGGTTGCTGTCAACCTGGGCCAGATCGAGCTCCTTCTCTTTCGCCTCTCAGCTCGCCAACATTCTTCTCAATCTCGGCAAGCCGCCCCTGAAGTCTCTCAGACATCTTCCGCCTCGCTGCTTTCTGAGCCTTCTTCACATTTGCCTCGTGCAAGGCATTTACGGTAGTGAGTTGCCTCTTCAAGGATTCAATTTCAGCAGCCATTTTCTGCTTGGAGCGATCCAACCTCATAGCCAGGTCGCCGGTCTTGTTCCATTCATCCTTGAGATATGCTTTCTCTCTCTCAAGAGCTTCGATTTTAGCAGACGTGGTTGCTAGCTCGGCAGTATGATTACTCTCCAGCTCGCCAATTTTGGCCTTGAAGAAAGACACTTCTTTCTGGGCATCTTTGATCCGGCGTTTATCCTTTCTAATGTCATGCTCGAACGCAGCGACAATCTTGTTGATAGACGCGACGAACTGATCATAAGAACAAACAGTTAGCTCTCAAGATTTGTTACTTAGCAACAATTTGTCTGCGAACTTACCTTGGTGCCTCGGAGTGACATATCAGTATACAGGTCGCCATGGGCTAGGACATCAACAGGCGGCAGTCTATCACCCGAGCAGCGAACCTGCGAGAAGAGAGTCGCTGAAGCTTCAGCGTCATTACAGATCGGTGCTGATCCTTCTTGTCGAAATGACGCTAGTCTTGGCTCTGCAGGAATTGGATCGGCGGGTTTTTGTCGTTTTCTTTTTGGTTTTTCGTTGGCCTTTTCCTTATCAGGCTCGGCAGCAGCGCGCTTCTTCCTGACATCTTTGTGCTGGGCAAGCGCCGAGCTAGAAGGCCTGGTGGCGGGGACGATGGCAGAAACTGTTTCCCTGTTTTCTGCATCAGTTGCAGGAGGCTCGGGAAGAAGCTGTTTCTCCACCTCGGTGATGGCCTGAACAACTGGCTCGGCATTATGTTCCATCACGACAGTTGCCTCGTCGGCTCGGATGGCTGCCTCTCTTTCTTCCTTCTCCTTCAGCGCCTGTTTGTCGCGGATCGTTAGTCTTTTTCCCATATTTCTTCTTGGACTGGGTAATGGCGATTCGGACTCCGAGCTGTCAGATACTTCAACACCGGCGAAGGTAGCTCAGGCTTTTTCAACTCTTCTTAGGGAAAAATGTTTTTCCCAATGGCACTTCCTAGCGACGAGTGTGCTCCGAAGCGTAAGCGTGTCTTCTGGGTAGCGTGGGAGAATCTGCCGAACTGCAAAAGTACAAAAAAAAAAGTGGTCAGCTCGCTACAAAGCAAAACTTAGCAAATCTCCTGAAGAGTCTACGGCTCGCCCACCAATATCTCCCCACTCTGACTTGACGTAATGGATGCTTTCGGCTTCTACCGTAGCATCATTGATAGGAACAAAGAAGAAATAGTGCCCCCAATCGCCGTCCTTGCTTCGGAAGCCTTCGATTATTTTTCTTTACTTTTTATTGGAAATATAGTAGGCTCGGGAGTTCTTGATCTTTCGGAACTCAAGGAACAGCCGAAGATGGGAGATGCGAATAGTCACGTCACACTCGTAGCTCCGAACAAGGATCCCGACTAAGTGATGCATTCCACGAGGCGTAATTTGGCTCGGCGCTAACCCATGTTTGTATAGGAAACGGACGATCAAGCTGGGAATCGGAAACCAGAGTAGGCAACCGTAGAAGAAACTCTCATAGAGAGTGAAATACCCAGGCGGCGGAGATTCAGCTTGGTTAGTTGGAGCGGGGACAACCAGTTCGACGCCTTCTGAAATATGAAACCGATGCCTCAGTGCCTCCAAGGACTCCGCAGTGCACAAAGACAAACCAGGTGGGTCAAGACGTCTCTTGGGTGCTTTCCTCTTGGGTTTTCGCCTCGTCGACGTATTGGCTTGATGGCTCGCAAATAATCTCTCCAACCGTATCTTTTCTGCCTCGTCGATAACATACTCTGTCGGCTCGGCTTTGAATTCTGCGAGAGTTCTCTGAATCAAAACTGCCTTGGCATCCGCCTCGGCATCAATAGCCTCGTCAACCAAAGACGGGACGACAGTTGGCAACCGACCCAACGAAGAACTAGGTTCGACCGGCTCGGAAACCTCTGGAGATAAAACCATCTTGCGACCCAGCAGTGAAGCGGAAGTCGCCGAACCAATAGAATCCTCCAGCTCGGTGATATTAGACATTGATGATTCTGGCTCGTAGTCAAGCTGATACTTAGAAAGAATTTGGAGAGATTTTTGGCTCGGAAACAGAAGACGAAGGAGAATAATTCGATCTGGATGAAGATGGATCGGAAAATTCAAATACTCGCCGGATGCGTTTGAAGATGGATCGGAAAATGTAAGGAGACGCCAAGCCACGTTTGAAGATGGATCGGAAAATTCAACAGTGGCGGCGGCAAAACGGGAGAATCGATGAAAACCTAGCCAACAACTTAAACAAATAGAGAGAAAAGAAGAGAGAGAAGAGAGCTACCTGATTTTTCGGAAATGAAGAGGAGTGAGGTATGAAGAGTGAAACAAGGATCTGAATATAAAGGCGCATAAAAGTAAAGTGCGTAACGCCACGCGACCTCGGGAACATGCGAAACGCTTACAGTTCCCAATAAAGTTGTAATCATGAATGAAGATACTTCAAGCCAACATTACTGCCGAGCCAAAAACATATCACTTATTGGGATTGTTCGGCAGCATATCAGAAGAAGACGGCTCGGCGAAATAACAATCTAAGCAATGCAGCAAGATAACAAGCCGAAACAGCTCGGTCAAACGAATGATAAGTTGGCTCGGCAGCATGACAAAGGTGTCGGTTCGGCAAAATGAAAACAAATATATCACATGCCAAAGTGGCTCGGCAACGCGATTGAAGACTAATTAGCAACACGTCAAAGGGTTGGCTCGGTGATAAGATACTTCAGTGTTGGCCCGGAAATGAAACACCTCGGTAACACTATCAGTTTGGCTCGGCATGTGTCAATGCCCGGATGACGACTCCACCACAAATCTGGCTCGGTAGCCCAAAGATAGTTGATCTCAATCTTGACTTCTCACCTCGTCACTATTATTAATAATACTACCGAGTTGGGGGGCTAACTGTTGGGGTCAGTTTCCACCTCGTCGAGATCAACTGCTGATAAGACTAAGTATGGAGAGAAGGCTAGCCAAGCAAGAACAAACTCTTGGCTCGGCGGCAGAAGCAAGCAATGACGAGCCAATATTTGGCTAGGTGACGAGCCAATATTTGGCTAGGTGACGAGCCAACATCTTGGCTAGGCAGCAAGGAGAAAGGAGTGACGAGCCAAAATCTTGGCTAGGCATTGGAAGAAGCAGGAGACGAGCCAAACACTTGGCTCGGTAGCAAGGAGGAGTGATGACGAGCCAACATCCTGGCTAGGTAACAAGGAGAAAGGAGTGACGAGCCAACATCTTGGCTAGGCATTGGAAGAAGCAGGAGACGAGCCAACACTTGGCTCGGTAGCAAGGAGGAGTGATGACGAGCCAACATCTTGGCTAGGCATTGGAAGAAGCAGAAGTCGAGCCAACACTTGGCTCAGTAGCAAAGAGGAGTGATGACGAGCCAACATCTTGGCTAGGCAGTGGAAGAAGCATGGTGACGAGCCGACAACTTTTGGCTCGGCAGCATGAAGAAATAAGTGACGAGCCAACATGTTGGCAAACCAACGAACGGTGACGAGCCAACATGAAGGCAAACCAACTACTTGGCTCGGAATTGGGAGAAGCAGGCGAGACAAGCGACGAACCACCTCATAGATGACCCAGCGAAGCAATGGGCCCAATATTTTATTAGGCCAAGGCAACGAGCAGTAAGAGATTGGTGGGCCAAGATGACGAGCCTAAGAAAGAAGCCCACATCCGAGCCTAAGAAAGGAAGTTTTCCAAATATCTTTAGGAAGCAGGCCTAGCCGACTTGTTCTTGTATAAATAAGACATGTACCCCTTTGAGGAAGGGATCCGAAATTTGACCTAGCAAAACACTTATTGCTTTACAAAGAGCTTTCAAAACAGCTTGAATAAAATCTCCATCTTTGGATCTCTGTTCTTGGTTTCTTTACATAGAAGTTTGTCGAATCCCTAAATCTCTTTACAAGTTTTTTGGTTGTGCGAGTTTTGACTCCCACAATTTGGTGCCGTCTGTGGGGAATCACTAAACTTTCTGACACCAAAGAACCACCGAATACGAGACCTGAAATGATGACTACCGACGGAGATCAAAGTGGTGACGATGCAAGCAACACTGGCATCGATCTTCTTGGAACAGGAACCAATCTGCCTCCGGCGAACGCGGAAGGAACGTCCGAAACTTTGACAGAGTTGAGAAACATGATGACCACGTTACTGAAGAGGGCCGAGGAGCAGGAAAAGCTGAACAGCTCACTGACAGAGAGAATTGAGACAGTGGCAACGGAGAGCCGAGCTAGAAACACACGATTCGGAGGCATGGGTTCGGCGGTGAACCCACCTGTCAGTGGAATCACCAGACGGCTTGGCTTAAACCCAACGGCCCTGGATTTTTCAACACCACGAGATGTACCAAGGACATTGGGAGGATTGCCACCACCGTATCCCATCAACGAGCAAACACCCGCGGCAACCAGGTCAAGTATCACCGAGCCACCTCGACTGATTCACGAAGCAAGAGAAGCCAGCGGTGGGTACAACCAACACACCAATTATGGTTCGGCTGCAACGATCGTCCTTGACAAAGAGGGCCACGTGGAAGGAGATCACAATACGGAGAATCCCGTTGACGAAGGGTTTGCGCCAACGCTAACACAAGTCCGAGCCAGCGAAGGCAACATCGATCCGAACCGAGCCAGAAGCTTAGCAGAGGAGGAAGAAAATCTCTTGTGGGTACGACAGGCACAATACGCTGACGAGCCGAGGACAACGAGCCGAGCCCAGAGAGAAGAATTGGAGGAAATTCGAGCCTCATTAATTCGAGCCACTGCTGAGATGAAAGCCGTCTGATCCCAGGTGCACAAGGCAACCAGTAAAGTCCCAGAGATTGACCGCGTATTGGAAGAAGCTCACAATACACCGTTTACAGCCCGAATTACCAAGGCAAGGGTCTCCGACCCAGGAAAGATCAAAGTCCCAGTCTACGAAGGGACAACCGACCCAAAGGAATACATAACGCCATTTATCATAGCAATGGGCC
The DNA here is from genome assembly GCA_900406555.1 of Pseudoturritis turrita. NCBI lineage: Eukaryota > Viridiplantae > Streptophyta > Magnoliopsida > Brassicales > Brassicaceae > Pseudoturritis > Pseudoturritis turrita. The sequence goes on along the minus strand of OVBL01000439.1, from coordinate 84,811 downwards.
GAGCCAATTTTAGAGAAAAGGAGAGAGATGCCGGTTTCTGCCTCGTATTTGTGGAACATCTAAAGGGTGCAGCCCTCCAATGGTTTTCAAGATTAGAGCGGAACTCTATTGATGATTTCCAGCAGCTGTCTGCCGCCTTCTTGAAGCATTACTCCATGTTTATGGATCGAGGAGCCTCAGATGCCGACCTATGGACATTGACTCAAGGGCCTACGGAGACATTACGAAGCTTCATAGGGAGATTCAAAGCAGTGATGTCAAAAGTTGAAGACGTAAGTGACAAGGCCGCTGTGCTCGCTTTAAAAAGGGCTCAGTGGTACGAATCCGAATTCCGAAAAGAGATTGCTCTGAACACACCACTATCAATCCAGGACGCACTGCACCGAGCCTCAGATTTCATAGTCAACGAAGAAGAGATGAAGGTTTTGTCTCAGAAATATGGAGCCGCCAAATCGACGAACCGTTCTTTCCAAATCCCGAGCCAACATCCTCATAAGAAGAGTATTCAAGGAAACGGGTATGTACACCATGAGAAATCCAATTTTGGAGGAGCTCACAACTACCAGGTGGGAACGAGCCGAGGCAAAACACCCTGGAACACCTGGACACGAAGTCAAAGTTCGTACGATGAAAAAGCTTACTGCGAATTTCATCACATGCATAGTCATTCAACTGCCAACTGCCGAACCTTGGGAATGAAGCTTGCGGCAAAGCTGGTAGCCGGAGAACTCGGTAGCGCAGTCAGCTTAAAGGACTTCGAGCAAGAAGGCGAAGTCCTTTAAGTGACGAGCCAACATGTTGGCAAACCAACGAACGGTGACGAGCCAACATGAAGGCAAACCAACTACTTGGCTCGGAATTGGGAGAAGCAGGCGAGACAAGCGATGAGCCAGCTCATAGATGACCCAGCGAAGCAATGGGCCCAATATTTTATTAGGCCAAGGCAACGAGCCGTAAGAGATTGGTTGGCCAAGATGACGAACCTAAGAAAGAAGCCCACATCCGAGCCAGAGAAAGGAAGTTTTCCAAATATCTTTAGGAAGCAGGCCTAGCCGACTTGTTCTTGTATAAATAAGACATGTACCCCTTTGAGGAAGGGATCCCAAATTTGACCTAGCAAAACACTAATTGCTTTACAAAGAGCTTTCAAAATAGCTTGAATAAAATCTCCATCTTTGGATCTCTGTTCTTGGTTTCTTTACATAGAAGTTTGTCGAATCCCTAAATCTCTTTACAAGTTTTTTGGTTGTGCGAGTTTCGACTCCCACAACCGAGATGAACACCGAGTCCATTTGGAGAAGGTGTTGAGTAGGCAATTAAGGAAGCATGAAGAAAACTACCCTACCCATGATCTTGAGATGGCAGCGGTGGTTTTTGCCTTGAAGATCTGGAGATCCTATCTCTACGGTGGTAAGGTTCAGGTCTTCACCGACCATAAGAGCTTGAGGTATATTTTTACTCAGCCGGAATTGAACCTTATGCAGCGTAGATGGATGGAGTTGGTTGCAGACTACGACGTGTCTCTCGAATACCATCCGGGTAAGGCCAATTCCGTGGCCGATGCACTAAGCCGTAAGCGTGCAGTGGTGGCTTCGGAAAAGGATTTGGAGTCGTTGGTAAGCATGGTGAGTGCTTTGCGTCTAGTTGAACCGTTGGGTTTGGGAGCATCAGATCAGGTTGATTTGTTGACTCGTGTTAGAGCAGCTCAAGAAAAGGATGAGAAGTTGAATCAGGCAGCTCAGAATGATAAGACCGAGTACCAGATCTCGAATAATGGTACGATTTTGGTGAATGGTCGAGTGTGTGTTCCTAGTGATAAGGTGTTAAAGGATGAGATCCTTAAGGAAGCACACCAGTCTAAGTTCTCCATTCATCCGGGAGCAACTAAAATGTATCGTGACCTGAAGAGATACTACCAGTGGGTAGGAATGAAGAGAGATGTTGCTAAGTGGGTTGCGAGTTGTCCGACGTGTCAGTTGGTTAAGGCTGAACATCAGGTTCCGGGAGGTTTGCTACAGAGGTTACCGATTCCCGAGTGGAAGTGGGACATGATCATGATGGATTTTGTCACAGGTTTACCAATGTGTGATGGTAAGGATGCGATTTGGGTCATTGTGGACCGATTGACCAAATCGGCACATTTCTTGGCAGTTAACCGAAATGACAGATCGGAGAAGCTAGCCGAGATTTATGTGAAGGAGATTGTGTGATTGCACGGAGTTCCGGCAAGCATTGTATCTGATAGGGATTCTAAGTTTGCTTCAACGTTTTGGAGGGTGTTGCAGAAACGGTTTGGGACTAAGGTTCACATGAGTACTGCGTATCATCCTCAGATGGACGGGCAGTCCGAGAGAACGATTCAAACTCTGGAGGATTTGCTAAGGGCGGCAATCCTAGATTGGGGTAGAAATTGGGAGAGTCACTTGTCGTTGGCGGAGTTTGCGTACAATAATAGCTACCAAGCTAGTATCGGTATGTCACCGTACGAAGCCTGGTATGGCAGGCCTTGTCGTACACCCCTTTGTTGGACACAAGTGGGGGAGAGGAGCATCTTTGGTAGAGATTTCGTGGACGACACGGCTGAGAAGGTTCACATTTTGAGAGTCAAGCTTAAGGAAGCTCAGGACCGGTAAAAGAGTTATGCGGATAAGCGCCGGAGAGAGCTGTCGTTTGAGGTTGGGGATATGGTTTATTTGAAGATGTTACCTACAAGGGTAAAGAGCGGTCTAGTCAGATGGTTAAGTTGAGTCCGAGGTACATGGGACCGTACCGGATTGTGGAAAGGATTGGTGCAGTGGCATATAAGTTGGATTTGCCACCGGCTTTGAAAGCTTTCCATAAGGTATTTCACGTTTCTATGCTAAGGAAATGCATGGTAAATGGTGAAAACATGGTTGTTAATCCTCCGGCAGATTTGCAGCCTAATCTGACCGTGGAAGGTAGACCGATCCGGATCATTGATCGGAGAATTCGAGCAGACCGAAGGAAAAAGGTCAAGTTGATTCAGGTCGTATGGGATTGCGATGGTGAGGAAGAGATCACGTGGGAACCAGAAACAACAATGAAGGAAAAGTTTCCTAAGTGGTTCGAAAAGCAAGAGGTGGAAGCACCTAAGAGAAAGGGTAAGGCTTGAGCCGATTCGAGGACGAATCGATGCCAAGTGGGGAGAATTGTAACACCCGTGATCCATGTTTGTATTTTTGGTTCGAATGGCGGGTTGAGGTTGGTTCGATCACGGCTTGGAAAAGCTAAGAAATTGCCTAAGGCATGTTGGACCATGGCGGGTTGACCCGTGGGTCACGTTTTTACCACCTTTGGGTCGAGTTTCACCTAAATGTTGGCTAATGGGCCAAGGATCACAAGTTGTTGCTATTAGGCCTTTGGACCGTGAATCATATATTAAAGTGGTGGCTGGTTTGAACCGGTTTGGGTTGAACCGAATGCCTTCTTCTCCAAGGCTAGGGTTTTGGGAGTGTATATATATATATATATACAAGCGGCCATGAGAGCTCTTTCCTCCTTTTTTTGCCGCTTAAAGAGAAACAAATCTATCGAGAGCTAAGGGTTGATTCTTCATACGGCTAGAGATATCGAGAGCTAAGGTGGACGAGTTCATCGTGTGGCTAGCGTGTGCAAGTTTCTAGGTAAGATTGATAAAACCCTCGTGTTTTCCTTGATCGAATACCATGTTAGGCTCTATTTTTGATGATCATGTTTTGTCAAAGGTGAAGAGTGTGGTTCGTGTTTGTCGAAGGTTAACGAGTGTTGTCGAGTGGATCGTGATCGAGATTCCTAGGTAAGGACCGTAACCTTGTGATTTCTCTCGATCCTTTGCCGTGTGTAGTTCTGATTTTTGATGTTTGTTTTGGCAAGGGTGAAGGTGGTGTTCACGGACGTCGATCCATCTTTGTGTAACGCGAGTAACGCGAGAGCAACCGTGTGGTGTTTGTCGTGTGGATCAAGGTGAGGTACGATACCTAAAATTGTTATACGGTTGTGTTTGTTTGACAGTGTGGAGTGTTTGTTTGACAGTGTGGAGTATTTGTCATCGGGTTGTTGATGTTGCGTGAATCGATGGTTTAGGGCGAATCGAGTTCGAGTTTTGTTTGGGCAGCAACCGTACCGGAAGTGTCACCGTCGATCATCCGTGTGTGTGTACGGGTAGCGTTGGGGGTAAACGCGTGTAGCGGCTGTGGGTTGCGTGTGGTTTGGGTAAGGTTCAATAAACCCTAAAAGTTTATTGAACGTTTGTGTTTGGTTTGGTCTTTAAAAAGACGTTTGTTTGTTGTTTGTTTTGGTGGTTTGGATTCGATGAATCTAGGGTGAACGTGTACGGATTCTTTTGGCAGATCGTACCCGAGAGTGATTCTTCAATCAATCCGTTGGCTAAGGTGAGTTCGTAACTGTAGCTTGCATCTAGGGTTGTTTGTATGGCTCATGGAGTCTATGTTTGCTTGTTTGTATTTGAGGTGATACACTTTGGTGTATGGTGATACACTTCGGTGGATGGTGCTACACTTCGGTGTAAAGGTATACTTATGTATACGGTTGAGGTGATGATAGTGTGCACACGTGTATCATGTTTGGTGTTTGATCAACACGGTTTGGTACGTTCGCGTACAGTTTGATGTTTGATGTTTGATGTTTGAGTTTGGTATGATAATCGGTTTGACATGGTGTGTGTTATACGTTGAGTTTGATGTTTGAATGCAATAATGGCTTATGATTGTTGTATAAATGATGTTATATGTTAGCTGGTGAGACGGGATGATCGTTCTCACTAAGCAAATTCGTTTGTTTATGCCCCCTTTCATGGTGGCAGGTAATGGAAGTGGCTAAGGAGCAAGCGAGACAAGGCTGTAAAGGAGGGGATGGATTAGGATGGGGTTTTTGAATATGTTTCAATACTCGTTTGACATTGGTTGGTTTATTGCTTACGTTTGATGTTTGGTGGGTTGAGTATTGCTAAGTTGAACATGATCTCGTTTGTTAAGTTGTTAATCCACTATCGTATGTGAACCTCGTTTGAAATTGAAATGAATACTCTGAATTTCTTTTATGTTAAAACGTTAGAGGTTATTTCCTATGCATGTTTGTGAGCCCGCTTAGGTTGTTAGTCTTCCGCTAAGTTGTAATCGAATTGAATTGAATTGTTTTAATATTGGCCAAAATTTATACTAGGATTAGTACGGTCAATCGTTTGTGTTCGCTGGTATCTTAACCTCGGGTAGGATTTCCGGGTTAGGGTGTCACACAGAGCTCGGTGATAGAGGTGGTGTGGAGGAGAATCAAGCAAAAGAGAAGAAAAACAAAATCTGGACATTTTGGAGAGGGTAACTTTGCAGCTTCACCGGCGGCGACTGGAGCATCAGATGGATTTTCCGTTGCCGGCATCTTGACCAGCACATTGCCAGCTTTCCAACGGTATCAACACAGAAGCCTAGTTCCACCTGAGTCGCCGTGTGGACACGTTGCTTCTGGACCATGCAATCTGATTATGCCAGTCCAGCGGCAGTTCCGACGCAGCTACTTTGAGGGTCGATTCGGAGCATCAAATGAAGTCTGATCGAGCTGAAATTAGGTGGAGTTGTTTATGACATTACTATCCCCAGAACCAACGGTTGGATCGTCAACTGGACAGTTATTTTGTCTTTTATTTGCGACTTTCCAAGCATGTTAAGTGCAGATTTATTCGACGACAAGTTTATTGAATTGCATTATTTGGGTGGGCAAACGAATTCGGAATGAGTTGGAATTTTGCAGGCACCTTATGGACTCATAAGATGAGGTGGTGTCAAAAGAGAATGGAGTTGGAGATTGGAAACTCTGTCGAGCAAGGATGCAGTTTCAGAGACTCAGGAAGCTTTGTGGCTAATGTGAGGGTTGGAATTTGTGGATTCATATTATGCAATGGTCTGATTCTGTGAGCAAGTTGCTGGGTCTATGGGATAGTGATTGAAGTGCTGAATGAGATGTTAAGTTGAGAACAGATTGTGATGTAGCATTGTTAAGGCATAATATTTATGTTATACAATTATATGTGATATGGATAGTGAATGTAGTTTTGTTGTGGGTCTGCAATGGTGCGGTTAGGATAATTCTATTGTAGGACGTCTGTCATGTCGTACTGAGGACATGGCGATCCCGCTAAAGCCCGTAAACCGGCTGACGAGCCAAAGGTGGCGTACGACCTTTCGAGGTGACGGTCAGCCCAAGTTGTCATGGACTTCGTGTCGAGTTATTGTGATATATGTGATGATGAGTTATGTGTTATGTGTGATGATGAGTTATGTGAAGCATGTTAGGTCGATGTTGTGATAGATGTAGGTTGTATGTTGCATGACTGTTTTCTAGGCTTAGTATATTTTTTTATTAGATTATATTATTGTATAATGTGGATCATGTGGGCAGACATGATCTTCCTCACTAAGTAACCTAGTTGCTCACCCCTCTTTTCCCCTTTTTCAGTGTGTGCAGGTGTATTTCTTGTGTTGCAAGTTAGGGCGTGAGACCCAGGGCTCAAAGTGACAGGGGTCGGGTGTTACAATTTGGTATCAGAGCCTAGGTTAGCCAAGCCGGTTCTGACCCGGGGTACTGTCCTAGGAGACCATATGTTTTCAAAAATGTTTTAAAATATTTTCGGAAACGTTAAAAAGAAGTTGGAAAATGTTTTAAGTGGAAATGATCTTTGGGTGTCTACGGTCTTGCGCTAGAGTTGTGATGTTTGCTTGTAAGTCTTAGGATGATTGAATAGTTCCTAGGTTATTTGCGCTTGCTTGTTTAATTTCAATAAATTGTATCGGTCTGTTTCGGTTAGAAGAGTGTAGCTCAGCACTTTGTTCAATGTCAGAGCCACACCTAGTGTGAGTTCTGAATTGACATGTGTTGCGGTTCCGGAAGCGAGCCATCAAGAGGTAAAGAAGAGTGGAGATGAGTAACAACGGAGGAATCCTTGGAGACGTGTAAGATGCTTTTATCAAGTTGAGAAAAGTGTAGCTACAAAAAAAAAATCTCGTAGAAGTGAAGTTGAAGCGGAATGAGGTGATCTGGGCAAGAAAAAGAGATGATGTGTCGGAAGTAAAGGAAGTGCATGAGTTTGTTGGGATCTTTGCAAGTTTTGCATCGGTGTCGCCTCTATCGAACCAGGACCGATGGGTCTAGGATTTAGTGATATTTATTTTATTGATTGATTGCTTTCTTTGAATTTTTTTTTTCTTGAAATGTGGATGAGTTACTATTTGAAAATGAAAGTATTGGCAAAGTGCAAGTAATGTTTAAGGCAAGAAACCGGTATGGGGTTGAGCCTTTGGTTATGAAGTAACGTGATTTGAGAGATGTGGTTAAAAGTTAAAGTGACGTGTGAATGGCAAGGATGCCAGTAAGGGACAAGGACGTGTAGACAAAATCTAAGGACTCACGGCTTAAGTATTGGTGCGAACCTTTGGAGCTAAGTTTGATGATCGTTCTACCGCTACATTGTAGCTATTTTCGAGGACAATGGACGTCCGGTGGAAAAAATGTGTGTTTGAGGAGAAATGTGCTCGAGAAGGTTTGCAAGACTCACTACTTCGAGCTAGTAAGTAAGGATGGTAAAGGACACCGTGTACACTTGTTGCTCCGCCCAAGGTTAGGATGGATTTTCCAGTGGAATTTCTTGTGGAGTTGAGAAAATATTTACTGCAAGATGCAAGGAGGCGTGAAACCCAATTGGAATGAGGATTTCGGTGTGGTGTTAAGGAAGCATCATGTCAGTCTTGATAGGCATGAAATCTTCCTAACGCAATGCGTGGGCAGGAACCCGAGATAAAGGAGTCACATTCATGGACGAGGAATGGGAAGGAGTGGTGGTCCAAACCGAGGGGTTAAGGATTTTTCCTTCTCTAACCGAAGTCATAAGAGGTATGGATAACATCTTGCGACAACATGTTGCTAGACAAGGAAGTCTGTAAAGATCGTAATTGTATAGGAAATATGACTCAACTGACGGTAAAGATGACGGTGGTAGATTGTACAAGAATGGGACATGGAAAAGAGTTGGATGACTCATAGAAAGCTCTAAAGATTTGGATATCATCCTATGATGAAATGCTACTGGTTAAGGACGTTGTACTGCAAATGTTGTATTGGCATCGGGCTAAGTGCATACAACGATGAAAGAGTGGTGGTAACAGAAAGAGAATCCCAATTATACATTGGAAATAAACTAAGTGGCGCGATAAGACCATGGTGGGAGCATGGCAGTGCATTACTCGCACTTGGATGTTCTACTATAATGTTAACCAAGCTAGGACCGCTTGATAATTATTGTTAGTGTTAATCGAAATGGTAAGGACCCATTCTCGGTTAGGTAAGTAAAGATAAATGAACGCCTATAGATTTGGGGGTTAAGGACAAACCGTCGAACTATGAGCATCAAAATAAATGGATGAGTGATAAGTTTTGCAGGGAATGACCTCCTTTGCAATTTTTTTTACAAGAACAAAAGTTTCCCTAGTAATGGAAACTAGGCAGAGATGATATAAGAAGAATAAAGTTCGATTTAAAAGCTCAAAAAGTTATGGACTAAGACCATGAGACCTTACTAGAGTACTAGTGAACGGTCGGGTTTGACTAACTCCTAGAATGGAAATGGGATGCGGAGATGATCTTTTCTTTCAAGAAGTGGTCTTTGAAGTTTTGACATCAAGGAAGTGCGGACACAATTAAGATGGAGTGATGAGTTTTAGCAATTTCCACTGCATCGGGTATGTACGTGGACTCGTTGATGATCATATCAAAATTTAGAAAGTGAAGCTGGATTGCATTAAAGTACGACCCTTCGAGGTGTGGTCTAAGCTAAAGTGGGGGAGAAAAAGACCCACGATTTCAAGAACTTATGAGTCAGGTTGCTGCAAGAGGCAGTGGAGTAAGTACAACTGCTCAGGGCTGTGAAGAAAGAAGTCCATTTTCGTCAGAAAAGTTTATATGGACAAAAAGTGAAAATACTGGGAAATGAATTCAGGGAGATGTGGTGTAACCGAGAAAATGTGGACGTTAGCAGAACCAATATGTTGAGCAATAAGGGAGGTAAAGCTGCATATGGGGTTATGCGGGATGATTGAATTAGTTGGGAGTATAGCCGAGAGGCTGGGCCTACCCCAGGAGTTGTTGGATTCTCAGAAAATGTTTCTCGTATCGGTATTCCGCAATGTAGACATAAAACAAGAATGATCTCGCCAACTCAACCAAATGACCCATAAAGGAATTTCGGATTTTGAGAGTTACGTAAAAGATCTGAAGTCGACAGGAGACTGATGATCGCATAAAAAGGGTGTGGACTATGTATGTAAGCGGAGGAAGGGTAGGGCATAAAAGGAAAGACATGCGAGCCAGAATATCGAATAAGGAAGAATTTTTTGGAAGCTCTTTAAGGACTAGAGCGAAGTCAACACATGTCATGGGTTCGAGGACGAATCCTAATTAAGTGGGGGATAATTATCACGATCGTGACCCGGATATTTAAAAAAAAAAACCTGCGCTGAAATTCTTTCGGACTAAGAACGCAAAATGGCCAAAGGAAAATGTCCACTAAAATAACTTGAAAGAATTGGGCCGCAGAAGAAGTATGTTTAAACGAGTAAAAGCCTTATTTTAATTGTTCGGAGTGGACCGACATTAATCTAATCCTCTTTAGTCCATAAGCCCAAAGTTTAGTCAACCTTTAATCTAATATTAAACCCTAGCCGAAACCTTTTGTCGTGGGGGAAAAAGAAGAAAATATCAGAAAGAGAAAAAGTATGCAGAGAGAAAGAAAACGTGAAGAGAAGAGAGGAGGAAGAAGAAAGAAAGAAGAGGAGAGGTAAAAAGAAGATCTCGTTGAGATCGTGAAGAAGAAGAGAAGAAGAGAGAAGTGAAAAAAAAGGAAAGGAATAGAAGGAGAAGGAGACACGATGATGAGTCAGAGAATTGATGGTGAAGTGGAGACGAGACGGTTGGAAACGACAGAGGACTACGGTGGAGAAGTGGCGATCTGCAGTGGTAGAGTTGTCGCCATCGCGCTGATGGAGGAGCAACGTTTGCTTCATCCGGTCCACAACCAAGAGCACGTGGAGAAGAAGAAAGGACTGCGGTGGTGGAGAAGGAGAATCACCTCGTCGGCACTGTGGAGTCTTGTGGTGTTGCCGTGTTTACCAGAGAGAGGCTCTGATGCGGATATGATGGAGGCAGAGCTCGGTGATAGAGGTGGTGTGGAGGAGAATCAAGCAAAGGAGAAGAAAAGGAAATCTGGACAGTTTGGAGAGGGTAACTTTGCGGCTTCACCGGCGGCGACTGGAGCATCGGATGGATTTTCCGTTGCCGGCATCTTGACCGGCATGTTGCCAGCTTTCCAACGGTATCAAGCCAGAAGCCTAGTTCCACCTGAGTCGCCGTGTGGACACGTTGCTTCTGGACCACGCAATCTGATTATGCCAGCACAGAGGCAGTTCCAACGCAGCTGCTTTGAGGGTCCATTCGGAGCATCAAATGAAGTCCGATCGAGCTGAAATTTGGTGGAGGTTTTCATGACATTACTGTCCCCAGAACCAATGGTTGGATCGTCAACTGGACGGTTAGTTTGTTTTTTATTTACGACTTTCCAAGTATGTTAAGTGCAGATTTATTCGACGACAACTTTATTGAGTTACAGTTGGGTGGGCAAACGAGTTCGGAATGAGCTGGAATTTTGCAGGCACCTTATGGAATCATAAGATGAGGTGGTGTCAAAAGAGAATGGAGTTGGATATTGGAAACTCTGTCGAGCAAGGATGCAGTTTCAGAGACTCAGGAAGCTTTGTGGCTAAGGTGAGAGTTGGTGTGGATTCATATTATGTAATGGTCTGATTCTGTGAGAAAGTATGCTGGGTCTATGGGATAGTGATTGAAGTGTTGAATGAGATGTTAAGTTGAGAACAGATTGTGATGTAGCATTGTTAAGGCATAATATTTATGTTATACATTTATATGTGATATGGATAGTGAATGTAGTTTTGTTGTGGGTTTGCAATGGTGCGGTTAGGATAATTCTATTGTAGGACGTGTGTGACGTCGTACTGAGGACGAGGACATGGCAATCCCGCTAAAGCCTGTAAACCGGCTGACGAGCCAAAGGTGGCGTACGACCTTTCGAGGTGACGGTCAGCCCAAGTTGTCATGGACTTCGTGTCGAGTTATTGTGATATATGTGATGATGAGTTATATGTTATATGTGATGATGTGTTATGTGAAGCATGTTAGGTTGATGTTGTGATAGATGTAGGTTGTATGTTGCATGACTGTTTTCTAGGCTTAGTATATTTATTTATTGGATTATATTATTGTATAATGTGGATCATGTGGGCAGACATGATCTTTCTCACCGAGTAACCTAGTTGCTCACCCTTCTTTTTCTCCTTTTTCAGTGTGTGCATGTTTATTTCTTGTGTTGCAAGTTAGGGCGCGAGACCTAGGGCTCAAAATGACCGGGGTCGGGTGTTACACTAGTGGTTGGAGCCATGGGAGTGGAAAGACTATACCTTCGTGTTCTGTGTTCTAGATGGTTTTTTATCCAAATCCATGAAATGAATATATCTTATCGTTGCATATGCCTAACGCTTTTCTTCCATTGAATTTACATCTTATTTATTTTCTAGCTGATTTTATTTACTTTCTTATTTAATCACCTTCGATAATCTAATATTTTGCTCTAGCTTGATTTGAATCATTACAATTCAAAGGGTGATTGACAAGTCTCAATGGATTCGTTCCCTTATCTATACTAATTCTGATTGATGTGCACTTGCAGAAAGTTTGGTTGAGTGGTTTAAAACTCGACACACATCAAGTTTTTGTCGTCGTTGCCGCGGACTTGAAGAATATTGCCTTCAAATTTTTTGACTAAAATCTAGTCTAGAATTTTTTAATTTTCTATTTTTATTTTTTTCGTTTTATTTCTTTTTAACAAATCTGATTTTTCATTTTTTTATATCTTTTTCTGTGTTTCATGTGCATGACTAGACGATCTAATACAAAAAGCTAGTTGAACCCTAGCAAGAGATAGACAAACTTGAACGATCTCTAAGAAGACAAAACGACAACAAAAGATGTCTGAACTAGGAAATCAAAACGTCAATCAAACTGAAGAAGAACCACCTGCTACTGATGCTCAAGCTGGAGCTAATGTCAAAGCTGCTCTGTTGCAGCAACCTCGTAGAGGAGATCAAGATGACCGGCCCCGTCGTGAGGAAATTCAGAATCCACCTCCATTGGGTGATGTTCAGAATCTTCTTGCACGTGTTGATGATCAACATCTAATTCCTCCAGCGAATCTAGCAAATCGACAACATGCTCAGCAGTTTCTCTATCAAGGAAACTTTAATTTCCAGCAGTCCTTGTTCCAAAGACAAGCGCCTTTTGCTCAGCATCGTCAACATCAGACCATTGGTGACTTTGACTCTTTCGATGCATTTTTCTTGGACAGAAATCCAATTTGTGTGCCTCCTCCTCAAAAGAATGACTTCGAGATGAAGCCTCAAATCATAGCCTTGGTGAAACAAAACCAATTCCATGGTTTGTGTACCGAGCAGTACAATCAGTTCTAATGGAGTTCCTGCTGACTACTTCAAGTGCAAGTTATTCTCTTTTTCTCTAAGTGACAAAGCACTTAGATGAATGAAGTCTCTACCCCTACAGTCCATTACTACATGAGATGAATACAAAGGAGCCTTCTTGAACCCGTTCTACACGAAGCAAAGATCAAACTATATAAGGAGCAAGACCTCGGGTTTTAAACAAGGACCAAATGTCTTTATATGAAGCTTTAGAACGATTCAAGGAGTACACTAGGGATTGTCCCAATCATGGTTTCTCTGAAGGAAAGATCTGGAACATCTTCACATTGGAATCGATCACAAGTATCAGCTTTCACTGAACACTGCGAGTAATGGAAATTTCATGACAAAAATCAGTACCAGAATCCAAGCTTTTGATCGGGAACCTTGCTTCTAGGGATGCTAATAGTTGTCCAGACTACAATAGAAACATGCACACCACTCATTCATCAACCGATTCAGCCCAAATTGAAGAGCTCAAGAACATGGTTTCACAACTACTTAAGGTTCAAAGAGGAGTTTGTGTTGTTGAAGACGTTATGGATCCAAATGGTGAGCCTATTATGGAGTATATTGGAGATGAATCAGAGGATAACCAAGAGAAAGTGAATTACATTGGTGGAAATTATGGAAACAGACGTCTCAACAACAACGTTCGGTCTCATCCAAATTTGTCCCACCGAAACAATAACGTTGAGAACCCTCAAGATCAAGAATATCCTCAGCAAAACGCCCAAAAGGATCTCAATACCAGCCTAAGCAACCATTCTACCCTAAGGGAGTCTATCAAGTGAAGCAACGATTCACTTTTCCTCAAGTTGATACCCCGGTTCAACAAGACAGTAAGCTTGAAGATATGATGAAGCAATGCCTAGAAGCTTTGAAGCAAAACAAGAGATAGATCAATGAGAAGATAGAAAACATGTACGTACAATGATCATGTCTCTAAGTTGGATGGACAAGTTGCTCAATCGATGGAAGCGGTGAGGAAACAAGCCGAAGAGAAAGCAAAGAAGTTTTGCCGTTGCCTCCACAAAGAACGAAGAACTCGTGGCTGTCTCTAAGACACCTCAAAAAGATGTTACCCCAACCACAAAACTAGAACAAGAAAGTTTCCCCGAGGAATCAAAAAGAGCTTACAATAAAGGCTTAAGATGAAGTCACTACAGAAAGTCGAAAACCCGGGAAAATTTGTTGTTCCATGCTCTATATATGGAGTTGAAGTCTATGATTTCCTATGTGATATTGGAGCTAATGTCAATGTCATTTCACTAGCCATGGCAAAGGATCTAGGTTTCTCCAACTTTCACCCCTCTAAAGTCTACAAAGAGTGTGCGGATTTGTCGTATTCTACACCTTATGGAGTACTAGAAAACGTGATGGTTAAGGTAGGGTACGGCGTTTTCCCTACTGATTTTCAAGTTGTGGTAATTAAGAGAAGAAAGACGAATCAATTGATACTTGGATTGCAATTCTTAGCAACAGCCATTGTTGATTTCCCAAACCGAAGTATCTCTTTCGCCAAAATCAACAAGTACGTCTTCTATCCGGCTCTGAACATTGAAAGTGTGCCACGTATGATTGAAATCAAGGAAAAGAATCTTATTCTAGAGCCTGGAGATGCCAAGAATGATCTCAAAAAATATCAAAGAAGAAGATCCTAAGGCCAAATCGAAGATAGTTGCAAAGCCATCAAAGATGAAGCATAAGGATGTCTACAAGGACATTAATTCAGTGTTGGCAGCTAAAGTGGTTACTAAGGATGAGTATGAAGCTAAGGAGAAGCATAAAGATGTACCTAAGTCATTTTCAAAGATACAAGTCTTGCTTCCAACGGAGTTTGATGCAAAATACAAAGAAACCATCAAGAAAAAGCTTGAAAGCACTTTAAAGTTTTTCCCGAAAGCCTTTGTTCTCAAAGATGACATTGGAGATGCACTTGGAGACATTTCAAATTTTCTTGACCCTCCAATTGATGAACCAAAATAAGCTAAAGGAATCCCAATTCTCTTAGAAGAATCACTTCACACCTAATCGAAAAAGAGTCGAACTAGTTGACTATAAACAAGCGCTTTGTGGGAGACAACCCACAATATTAGTTTTTTATACATTATTTTAGTTTTTAAAATTTAATTTACTAATTTTAATTTTTACTAATGTATTTTATTTTTTATTTTTCAGGATTTTATAAAATAAAAAAGCATCGGGTCATGGGTATCGGTCACGGATACCGACCATGGGTCGTGACCGGTACCACACCATCGGTCACAAGCCATCACCCCTTGTACCGATGGGACGGTGACCGGTAGGGAGCGTTCGACCAAAACCCAATTGTGTACAAGTACCAGTCACAGTATTGGTCGAGCAATCGTGACTGATACTTGACCCTACACGTCCCACGGGTCGATGTTTATTCCCTTTCCAAATTCAGGCAGCATTGGTCATGATACCGGTCGTGGATCGTGACCGGTATCGACCCTTGCTGCATCTCACACGACCCAGTCTCACGACCCATGGATTGAGAACATGACCCATTGTTGTGTCAAAACTCGACCAAAATCGGTCACTGTCCAGACCAAAACTCTTCACCGGTATTGGACCCAATCGGAACCATTGGACCCAATCGGAACCAATATATGTTTTTCAACCCAAATTTTGATTTAAACCGATCTTAAACCGGATTTAAACCAAAAACACATTAACATTTCGGATGTAAGGCATTATATCATCCTATTTTTGTGTCAAAATGACACAACTTCAGCTCTTTATCTCTCCCAAGTGTTCTTGAGCTCTTCAATTTGGGGGTTTTGCTCAAATCACTTGTTTTCAAGTAGATTTTCAAGGGGATTTCAATTTCATACCCCTTTCTTCATAAAAATCAAAGGTATGGACACTCTAAACCCAATTTTCTCAAATTTCAAGTTTATTCACTTTTGGCTTTTCTTATGGAATTAGCTTAAATCCACTAAGTTGTTAGAGAATTCATCTCTAGATAAGCTTATTTAACCATGTTATTAGCATTATTTATGGATTTATTACATGTTTACACCATTAATTCAAAATTTTCACAAAATTAAATTTTTGGAGTTTTCATTATACATGAATTTGAATGATTTTACTGATGTTAATGCATTCATTGATGTGGGTTTATCATATATACATAGGATTTATGTTAATTTTGGCATATTAGAGGTTAAATTGCAAACTTTTGATAATTTTCATGTATCATTAGCATTAAATCCGAAAATTATGATTAAATTTGAAAAAAAAATATTTGTCTTTCGATATCAATTTTAAATATTTTTATGTCTCATTATGCTTTTAATTAATTATTCATAGCATTTAAATAAATTCTTTGGAATTTGTTGAATTTTTCAAAGTCATGACATGTTATTTGAGAATTTGATATTGTAGGAATTTTTAATGGAAGGAGACAAGGCTACAAAGTGGTCTAAGAGGAGATAAAGACCAAAAGAGAAGCCTTTGATAATACAAGAACAAGGGGAACAAGCCCCTAGACCTTCTCATTCAAAGAAACCGCCAAAGAGTTTGACAAAGAGACATGGAAAGGGCAATTAGATGTCCGACTCGGGCCTATATGACATGACCATTGTACAAGATGATGAAGAGACGGGTAGTCATCGTCTAAGAGATGAAGAGGATGAGATAGTTGAAGAGCCCATGATATTTGTGGAAGTTACCCAAACAATCCCAACCGAGACAGCCCCTACATCTAAGAAAAAACCGAGGCCAAAACCAACCCGAGTTGTGACCGAAACACCAATTTTTTGTATCAAGCAAGTTGGGCCAGCAATGGATGCCAAATTTGACTACAAAGAGGCGCTGAAACAGTTCAAGATGATCCAGACATTACGTATCGATGATGAGACCATTGATTTGCTTGGTCTACGAAGGGATATTGAATGGTATCTCAACGCTTTGGGGTTCAGGACATGTTTATCTCTCTCACCACACTTATGCGGAGCTAACACTCGAGTTCTTAAGCACAGTGACATTGGCTTACCCGGATAGCAAGGATGTGAAAGCTAAGGAAGGAATTCTCGCTTTTTCCATTGGTGAGCAATCGTATGGTTTGAGTATCGCCGAGCTATGTGATATTCTTGGTTTTTAATGATACATGCATTGCCTTGTTGCTCAATTTATTTTTAGTAGGAATGAGCATAGTTATGTCCTAAAAGATGAGTGTCTTATCCTCATTGCACCATTTGTGGAGTCGCCCGAGAATGTGAACTTTGGATCTCTTTTGGCTCGACGTTTGGTTAAAGTTAAGCATGATGCGGCTAAGGAAAGAAAGGAGAATCACACCTCCAGTGATTTTTGTGGCACCATCACGGCCATAATGTTAGGATGTAGAGTGGATATCAGCCTTGCACCATGCTGGAACGATGAGAACAAACTCAATCTTTTTGCACTTTAGATGAAGCACTTCCTTTGTGGATTGTTTGAACACTCCGATTGGTTTGGTTATCTTTTCACACCACCATTTGAGGAAGATAACCAATGCATCTTTCTCCCTTGTTACTCTCTTCCAGCTTTAAGTGAACGTAATCCCTCTTTTGATCCTCCTCGATCTCTTTGGTTTGTACGTGCACCAGGCTGTCCACTTGTTGGAGTTTCTCTTTACTATCGAGCCAAGACTCGAGCTGCTCATCGAGGACACTATGGAGAGGCACTTAAACCCTCTGTATCAGGTCCGTCCTCCTCCATTGCACCCCCTCTAGTCTAGCCCATTACAGCCCCTCTGCGCACCAACACGGATCGATTATTCTACAACACTCTCGCATAAGAGCGAGAATAGAGAGCGATTAT
Organism: Pseudoturritis turrita; assembly: GCA_900406555.1. NCBI lineage: Eukaryota > Viridiplantae > Streptophyta > Magnoliopsida > Brassicales > Brassicaceae > Pseudoturritis > Pseudoturritis turrita. Next base: position 67,376 of record OVBL01000439.1, on the reverse strand, counting down.
TGAGGCTAGGGTGCATAGGCAAGGCAAGATGATTTCCACTCTTGTCAAGGAATTTAGGATATTCGTCCCTCGCTTCTTCAGGAAGTCATCATGGAGCAGAGCTGAGGCGAGACCTGATGATGATTTGGGCTAACTTTCACTAGTATCAGGGTTTGGTCAGGACGAGGACACATTTGATGATGCCATTAGTCATCATCACTCACGTGATCATGAGGAGCATGCACACACTGAGTTTAGACAAAAGAGTCAGATATTTGCTGCCGATTTCGGTGAGACCGAGATTTTTGATTACGAGTGTGATGGAGACATATTCCATCATACCTTCTAGATTCACGAGCGTCAGTTTCTCCGACATTCTGATCCAGGTGTATCGACTACTATATATCCCTATCTATATTTTATTTTATTTTATAGAGTCTGTTTATATCCTTCTATTGACTACTTTCACTCTGGGACGGTGTGAAGTAAGTATTGGGGGATTTTATCGTTTACAAAGGCATTTTTTATTTTTTTATGTCTTGAGTTATTTTAATAATTTTTATTGAGTCGTTTTATTGATTCAAAACTATATGTTGGGAATTATGACACTTTTCTAAGAATGTATGCTTTGATTTTGTGATTTAGTGATCATTGTTACAAAGTTATGTTCAGGACAGACGATTCAGAAGCCCCATGACTGGATTTCCCCCTGAAGAATTACGTTCTACAGATATCATAATAGATATCATTTTGACTCTAATTTATTTGACTACTAATCTGATTTTTAATTATTTATCATTAAGGTGTTAGATCAGGGAAACGAATCACACATGTAGGACATCTTATTCTTTTTACCACTCTTGTTGTTCCTGAATGGCCAGCTCATTTTTAGTTGGTACGCCACCAATAAACCTTACCTCTTTTCAGACCTCGATCATGAACTCTTGTTTTTCATTGTCATAAGTGCAGATATGTGCAAAAACGTCGGAGAGAAAGAGGATCAACGTAGTTTTCCAACCTCTACAGATGCAGAAATTTGAAGACATGGTGGAGTATTGAAATTCAAGAGCTTGGCTATTACTTGACATGGTAAAATTTCGAACCTCTTATGACTCATATCAATAAAGACCGCTTTCCTCCTTTAAATAAAAAACTAAAAAAAATATATATACTAAAAAAGAAAAGAAAAAATCGAAGGGAAAGGAAAACGTGTCTATAAAAAGAGTCTAAGGGTTTAAAAAATCCCAAGGAATTATGTGGAGCAATTCAAAGAGTTGAAGCAGTTTGCAGTGATTCCCGGAGAAAAATCGAAGTCTGGGGGAATAGGGCATCAGTGGTTGGAAAATTGTGGACATCAATAGATACGTTCTCTCTTGCGATTTTGCATAATATCTTGCATCCACCAAAACGTTTGATATTCCTAAACACTTTTAACCTCATCACTTAAACAGTCTTTTAACTCCTTGCATCGTCTACCCTGAATGATATCCTTAATTAGAAATTTACCAAACTTAAAATGAATGTAAAGAGTCGAATGATTTGAGGTTAAGATTTTACCGGATTAGGATTTGAATGGGATTGAGAAGGTACTGGTGGGAGTAAGTTGAAAATGTCTCTAAGCTAACTTTTTTTACATGTGGATTACATGTTAAGATCTTAAAGCTATGTTCTTAAGGACATGTGAGTTCCCGTGTTTTCAAACCTTTTTATATTCTTGGATCCTTTGTTTTCCTTGAAGACAACCAAAAGCAAATTCTGAGGGAGTTGATATACTCTATATTTTATGGTTTTTACCATGGTTTTTATTATATTTTAGATACATTTATTAAGGTCTTATGCGTTTAGAGGTAGTTTTTCTCGTATTTATAGTTTTAGAGTCTTCACAGAGTAAATCATTAAATATGATGCTATAAGAAAAAAAGAGGTTTTAACTATGCTACAGCCCTTCACTCAAGTCAAAAGAAGTCATCCAAGTCACAATATTCACAAGATATGCAATTTCCCAAGTTGGACAGAACAGAAGCACCATAAGTTTACCTTTCTAATGGAGATTTTTTCCAGTCATTTGAAACTGTGGTTGAAGAGTTATACCCGGTTTACTGAAGACATGTCTATCTGGCTCGAAGCTGAAGCATGTACAGAATTGCTCCAATACCGGTCACGGGGTCCCCAAGCTCCATACCGATACTCTAGACCGGTGAACATACGTTGGCCGAGATTTTCAGCCCAAGACATCTATATTCAAGCTTAAGCTTAAACCCTAATAGACCCTAGACATATTTATAATTGTTTCTATCCTCTTGTAAGACATAAGCCATCATATGCCCCCAAAAACCATCATAATACATTAGATTATACAGCAGCCAAGTTTTTATCTTAAATCTCTTCATAGATTTGGATTCAAGAGTTTCAAGGGGAAGATCTCACCTTTGTATCTCCATATAGAGAAGATTTCTTAAACCCTTCTTGTTTCTACTTGAATTTCTATGATTATGAATACCTATTTATCTATTTGCTTGTTTTTTGTAATGAGCTCTGAGTAGTCATATTGTTAGGTCATATGTATTCAATGAGTACATAAATTATTAAGTTTTATCGAATGAATTAGGGAAAATCTAAATGTTTCTTCATCTTTACTTGCTCGTAATGTTGCATGCTTTTTTTTTATCAATTAGCATCGGATCTTCGGTTAATATACTCTCCAAAAGCTTGTTATCTTACTTGAACTAGTTTTTAATGAGCAATACATCATAACCTACGAAAGTTGAGTTATGGGGCATTGTGAACAATTGACTCATGAACGAATTAATACATGTTTTCATCTTGTAATAACCTGCGAGAGTTGAATCCTAAACAATTACTATGTTTTAACATCATAATAGACACAAAAATTACTATGGTACTCCTTGAAATGATCTACAGCCTCATTGAATTATTCCTTTGATCCTTGTTGAAACTCTGAGATTCTGCTTCTCTTTCGGGTATAATTGTTTTAGAAAGACTCGTTTGTACTCGTTCCAAGTAGTAATTGATCCTACTAGAAGATACTTACTCCATTTATAGGCTTTCTCAACCAAAGAAAATGAGAATAAAGTACACTTCAAATAGTCTTTAGGAACTCCATTGGATCTCCTTGTACTTCTTCGAACTTTTCGATATGATCAATGGGGTGTTGTTGATCTAAGCCACAAAATTGGTGTTTCTCCACCAAAGGAATGAGTTTTGAACTAATCTTAAACTCCCAATAGGTGTTGAAGAGAAGATTGGATTGCGATTCGTGAAGAAGACATCCAACGGATCGAATTCTCCAATTGTGCGATCTTTGAGGATTCATATGTATATGTGCCATGAAGGCTTATTCAATTGTATTTATCGCTTATTCAAGAGGATTTGAAACACATAGAGATAGAGAAAAGTATTGCAGTTAATAAAAATGAAAACTAAATAAATATGTACCTTAGAATAAACTCTTATCCGAAACTCGTAGGCAATTGAATTGTTCCTAGTAACGGAGCCAAAAACTTGATGTCCAGAGTATTAACCATGAAATAATCCTGCAAGCGCACAACAATGCAATAGTACTTAGGGGTCGAATCCACTAGAGACCAAATAATCACACTACGAGTTTATTAGATTCGAGTTAAGCTAAGATGGAAAATATTGGTGTTTGTTTACGGGCTGTGAATAGAAACGAAAAATAGCAAATGAATAAACTATAAAGTAAGCAAATAACCAAATAAAATAAGTATTGAAAGTGTTGGGTGTTACATAATTTGTAGGGTATCATGGATCAATTAAACAAGAGAAATTCGATAGATATATTTTAGAACTCAAATCACGAATTGATAATTGGCCTACTTCCGCAGCGCCAATTAATATGTCTAAAAAACCTAAATTACACAACTCCCGCTGATAATCAAGTAGTTAAACATGCATAAAAAGTCCAAGTTCGATATGTTTATAAAGCTTCATAAATCTACTTCCGCAGGTTATGATGCTTTCCTCATCTAAATTGATCCAAGTAATTTAACAACACTTTCGGTGAGTATATTATCCTAAGAACAGTAGCTAGATGGTCAATCAAGCAATAAAAAATAAACACAAATTTAAATGAAGAACTCTATCAATAATCCCAAATCTAACAACATAATGATCAATCCATGAATCTCCTTTGAAAACCCTTAAACCCAACAAAGAGATTACCTAATCATAATAAATAACAGTAAACAAAGAGATGAAAAGTGATTCATAATCATAAAACTCAATAAGAAACAAGAGGGTTTAAAAATCTTCTCTATAGGAAGATACAAATGTGAGATCTTCTCCCTGGAAGCTCTTGAATCCAAATCTATGAATAACTATCACAAGGGGGCACGAAATCCTCCAAGAGAGGCTTCTTCTCTGTTTTTTTGGTGGGTACTGATATATTATGGGGGCTTCTGCCTTACAAAAGACTAAAAACAAGTATTTATAGGTTTTAGGGTTAAGCTAGGGGTATATGAGACTTTTAATGCTTGAATAAGGTTGTATTAGGCTGGAACTCTCGACCAAAGTGTGTTTACCAGTATGGAGAATCGGTTCGGAGCTTGGGGATCCCGTGACCGGTACCGGGACATTCCTGGACATACTTCAGCTTCGAGCAGACAGACATGTCTTCAGTAAATCGAGTGTAACTCTTCAACCACAGCTCCAAATTACTTACAACCATCTCCATTAGAAAGATAACTCAATTATATATCTCGTCACCCAATTTCATCCAAATCCAAGTTGATTACGACCTCCATCAAAGGTTAAACTTCTGGTGCATCTGTTCTGTCCAACTTGGGAAATTGCATATCTTGTGAATATTGTGACTTGGATGGTTTCTTTGACTTGTGTGAATGGTTGTACTATGGCTAACACCTCTTTTGATCCTTTTGCATTCTTTTTCACTGCAAGAAAACAGGGGAAGAGTGACTACTTTTTGTGACTCTTTATTTAGTCGCAAAATTTTGTGACCATTTTACGACTAATAAGTGACCACCAAGTAATTAGAGGCTTTATAGTCGCAAATTTATGACAAACTAATATCGTCGTGTAATAGTCGTATATTTGCGACTGAATTGAGACTACTATTCGACTACGTAACTTTCATCGCAAAGTGGTTGCTAAGTGAGATAAATTAGCGACCCTTTTTAGTCAGAGAATGCAGTCGCAAATTTGCGACTACTTAGCAACTTGTGTTGGTCATCCTAGTTGAGTCACAAATTAGTCAGTAACGTAAGTAGGTGGAAACGTGTAAAATATGAAAGTTAGGTAAGGTACCTAATTTTTGTGACTCTTTAGGGATAGTCACAAAAGAGTGACAACATTTTGACTATAAATATAGCAACGTTCTCACCCCAGTATGCATCAGACATTTATATCAAATTAACGTGAACTTCCAAAAAAAACAAGAAAACAAAAAAGAGAGAAAAAAATATGTGGAATTCATCCCGAGCGTGGATGTATAACATAATCGATCCACGCACAAATAATATTTCAAGAGAATTTTTGGAAGAGGTCGAGCAGTTTATGAATTTCGCTAGTAGCTAGGGAATTGCTCTAAGCAGTGGGGGTAAGCTTTACTGCCCTTGTGCTAAATATCAAAATTCAAGTTTAAAGATAACAAGAACAGTTTCGAAGCATTTGCATAGCAGAGGATTTATGCCAGGATATTATGTATGGTCTGAACATGGTGAAGATTATGATGCGGTTGGGGCAGGAACAAGTAGTCATTATGATAATGTAGATTTTACTAGTGGTAATCAACCAATAAATTATGATGGGGGAATGTTTATGCTGGGATAGTAAATGATGCATTTCATGATTCTACGCCATTTAATGAATATCATGAACATGATCAAAGTGTAAATGATCATGTTTATGAAGAGCCTACCCATGAGGCGAAATAGTTCTACGACATATTAGATGCTGCAAAACTGGTTTTTACTACGAGACAGAAACATTGATGCGAAAGCTAGGATTGTCGTACCATACATTTGATGTATGTATAGATAATTGTATGCTCTTCTGGAAAGAAGATGAGAAGTTGGAGCATTGTAGGTTTTGTAGAAAAACAAGATATAGGGCTAGTGAGAGACGAACAGAAGTACCATTTAGTCGTATGTGGTATTTACCTATCACTGACAGATTGAAGAGGATGTACCAATCAAAGAAGACTGCATCATCAATGAGATGCCATGCTGAGCATGAGTCAGAAGACGGAGTAATGTGTCATCCATCTGATGCGGTAGAGTAGAATAATTTCAATCAAATGCATCCGAGTTTTGCAGCGGAAACGCAAAACGTTTATCTTGGATTATGTACAGACGGTTTTAATCAGTTTGGTATGTCAAAAACCATTTGTTGAGGCCTGTGATCATGACACCATACAACTTACCCCCAGATATGTGCATGAAAAGTGAGTATTTGTTTCTTACGGTTTTGAATTCGGGACCAAATCATCCACAAGCCAGACTTGATGTTTTCCTCCAACCATTGATTGACGAGTTAAAGGAGTTATGGAATAACGGAGTTGAGGCGTATGATGTGTCATTAGATCAAACCTTTAACCTTAAAGTTGTTTTGTTGTGGACGATAAGCAATTTTTCGGCATATGGTATGTTGTCAGGATGGACGACACATGGAAGATTATCGTGTCCAATTTGTATGGATGAGACAAATGCTTTCCAATTGTCGGCTGGTAGGAAGACATGTTGGTTTGACTGTCACTGAAGATTTTTGCCCAGCAATAATCCGTTACTGAAGAATAAAGTAAATTTTTTGAAGGAAAAGCACGCAACGAACGACTACCCACCGCAATCGTTGACTGGTGAACAAGTGTTATATGAGCGTATACGACATATCGAACCACCTAAAACATCTGATTGTGGTGGAAATGGACATACAAAAAAACCAGACGGCTATGGAGACTGGCATAATTGGCATAAAGAAAGCATTTTTTAGGAGCTACCGTACTGGACCGATCTCAATCTATGACACAATCTTAATGTGATGCATATCGAGAAAAAAAAATTCAATAACATCATGTATACTGTTATGAACATTTAAGACAGATCAAAAGACACAGTCAAGTCAAGATTAGATATCGCAAGATTTTGTTCTCGGAAAGATTTGCATGTCGATGATCGAGGGAGAGCTCCATTTCCTATTTGGAGATTAACTTCAAAAGCGAAAGAATCTTTACTACAATGGGTCAAGACTGATGTTAAATTTCCAGAAGGCTATGTAACAGATTTAGCCATTTGTGCAGATATCAATGGTGAAAAGTTTTCGGGAATGAAAAGTCACGACTGCCATGTATTATGGAACGGTTGCTTCCGTTTGTCTTTGCAGACCTTCTGCAGCGTAACGTGCACCAAGCATTATCGGGTATATATATATTATCGCTTATGTTTCTATGTTTTGCAACTTATTATTTATAGTAGATCATTGGATCAAACCCGTCTCCAATTTCTGAAGGAGAATATTGTCCTAATTTTGTGTAATTTGGAAAAAAATCTTCCCACCTTCTTTTTTTATGTGATGGAGCCCCTACCTATCCACTTGCCATTCGAAGCAGAACTTGGTGGTCCTGTGCAGTATAGGTGGATGTATCCGTTCGAAAGGTTTTTTAAACATTTGAAAGGCGAATGATGAGATATCTTATTTCTCAGAACACTAATTTGCATCACAAATTTCTACAGCTAGCAGAAGAAGGTAATAATTTACTTAATATGTATGTTAATATTGCTATCATGATATGCTTCAAATAATCAAAGGTAAATTTTGCAGGGCAAGTCGGTATGATGAAGATGAAGTACCCGTATATACTGTACCGGTACCGGATATATTTACTGAAGTAGGTCGTCCAAGTGGCAAAATGTATTGAATTTTGGTTAAGAGAGAAAGATTATAAGTGCGCACATTCATATGTTTTGGGAATTGTGACCATTTTTGGCCGCTTGAAAGGTAAATCTGCTTTCGACATTAATTTAAGTTAATTTTATCTATTTTTTAGATACTTAAGTCATAATTATCTTATTTTTGCAACACAGATTGTTGGATGCGCAAATTCGATTTAAATACCCGGAACTATCTGATGATGAGGTCATGGCAAAAAGAGATGAAGATTTTCATAAAAGGGTCCGCCAATATGTATGTATTCCCACCGAGTGCATTATTAAATTGTAATTTCTTATGTTAATTGGCTTATTTTCTACTTTATATGTGAATGCAATGAAAAGGCAAGAAATTTTTCATACTTGTCATGAAATAGTGGAAGGTCCAGAAAATAAAGTCAGATCGTGGCCCATGTATTTTACAAGAGGGTATTTGTTTCACACGCGTGGTCACAGAATGACAAGAAAAACATTGAATTATGGGTTATGTGTCCGAGGCCAAAATTATTTTGAAGCATCCGAAGAGGATAATTTCTATGAGACCGTATAAACTATCATGGAGCTCCAATATCCCGGATTTGTGAATTTAAAGATCATACTTTTCTACTGTGAATGGTTTGATCCTACAATTGGAAAAGGCACTCGAAAAAGCGAGGGAGGCATTGTTGACGTGCTCTCATCACGGAGATATCAAAACTACGAACCATTTATTTTAGGTATGATTTTCCTGTTTTAACTCAGTGTATATGTATATGTTTGTATATTTATAAACTTCTAGTTTAAATTTTAATTAACGGCAGGGTCTCAAGCTGATCAAGTTTGTTATCTTCCATACCCATATACTAAACGCCCTCGGAAATTGTGGCATACAGTGCTGAAAGTTAATCCGAGGAATCGGGTTCAAGGAAAGTTTAACGAGAAAGAACTAGTCATTTTGCAACAAATAGATGATGATGGAATGAAGGATACGGTTGAAGAAATAATTGTCGATAGTTTAGTCGACGAAAATCATCCAATTTAATAAATTGATTTCGAAATTGAAGACGCTAAACTAGAAGATGAATTTCTTTGTAAAATATCATCTTCAGAGGATGATGATGAAATTTGAATAATATGTAAGGTAATTTAAATTAATGTTTTTAATATATTTGTGGCATTTGTATAAAAAAACCTTTTATATATTTATTTTCGGATTGGTTAAGTATGGGTATATATATAAGTTATTGTAATAAAAAACCGAATGGTGACTATAGCTCAGTGAAAATGCAACATATAAATGACTTACAAGTCTTAAGTTCGAATAACAGGTTTTACATTTAAAACTTTATTTTCTGATTTAATATGAAACGATATATATACTAGTTAATGTAATAGAAAACCGAATGGTTATATTAGTTCATTGGATTTCAACTATAGATAAGACTAACATGTATTAGGTTCGAGTCACATGTTTTAAAATTTTCACCTATTATTACATTCGGTCACAAAATCATCATAAACTACCCACCATTCTGCGACTAATTCGCGACGTTTGCTTGAAACTGTGACTGATTTGCTTCTGTTTACCAACTCTCCGTAACATTTTAGGAAATTCAACAAAAGATTTTAAGTAAAAAGATTTATTTTAGGTATGTACATAGATGTGAACTATATGTTACACTAAATATATCATATAATAATGAAATCTTTAAAATCTATATGTTACACTAAATATATCATATAATAATGAAATCTTTAAAATTTCAATTTGTATTAATGTTTGCATCTTCCATTGCATGTCTTAAGATAAATTACTTGTTATTTCAATCTTATCTTTGTTCAAGTTTAAAACTTTTCAAAATTCACTTGATTAGTAATAGTTTAATCTATATAATCAAACAAATAGTTAAGATATATATTAAAAACTGATCGGAAAGACATATGGCTCACTATTTTGGCTCTAATGTTTAGGGTTTAGGGAATTGATTTGTGACTGTAAAAAATATCACAAAACAGTGTCAATTTGCGACTAATGTCCTATTTGCTACTATTTTCCCACTACCTTCATGTCTTTTCATTTTTGGGTTTGAAAACATTTGGGCTTTTGGTCAAAAAAATATAGTTTTTGGACACATAATTTCTCCCCCCTAAAATAATTATGCGACTATTTTGGGACTCTTTTGCGATTCTATTTTAAAATAAGTATCTGAGATCTGATTCCCAAATCATTTTGTGCGAACCCTAATTTTCTTCATTCTCTCTCGATCTTTCACAATTCAACCTCTGATTCTTCCATTTCTCTTCTGATTAGCCTCTGATTCTTCCTCTCTTTTGAACCCTTTCCTTCTCAATCTTCCTCTCTGTTTATCTCTCTCTCGATTTCCTTTGCAGAATCGAAAGATTCTTCACTTTCGGAAACCCTAAATCAAAAATTCGACTTTCTCTCTCGATCTTTCTGTTTCGATTCTTTTTTTTTTGTTTCTCTTGGCTGGAAAATATAAAACTAGTTGTGGGAGAGGAGGTAGATCCAGTGCTGGTGGTAGAGGAACCGGCGGAGTTGCTAGATCCACAGGCAGTGGTGGTCAAGCCAACGGCAGAGATGGTGAAATCTCAGTCGGAATTTCTAGATCCACAAGAGGTGGTGGTCGAGCCAATGGCAAAGATGGTGAAACCTTAGTCGGAGTTCCTCGAGCCACATGCGGAGAAATTACACCCATAAGCAGAGGTGGTAGATCCATCGGTGATGGGACCAGCGGAGTTCGTGGAGCATCATCGCATTCCTCTAGCCCCTCCTCTCAGGCGATAGTCTCTGTGTCCAGAACATCACTTCCGGCACAGTATCCACTTTCAGATTCCAAAAATGGCAATCGCAGAACCAAGAATAAAAACAAAGGCTCGGTCAATCCCGTACCTTGACACCACGCACCGTCATCTCGGCATAGGCTTTGTCTTGAACTAGAGTGTCTGGAGGGGCAAAGTTAACTCCAGGACGAGTAATTTTAGAAACGAGAAGAGCAGAGGATGAGCCGTCGTTGTAAAAACCCTCCGATACCGGGGCATTGGAGGGGGTTGGCTCGGTAGCCATCCGAGAAGCCACATGCTTCTTCGATCTTTTTGCAGGATTCCCCTCAGCAGGGGTTCCACCCTTGGTGCGGTTTTGGCCCTGCTCACCTTCTTTACCATTTCCATTATGTCGAACAAGGGAGGACTCAACAGGTCGACATGCCAAAACAATTTCCTGTGAGCTCGGGACAGCTGAATTTAACTCGGGAGGACCTAAAGCCAGCGGTGGTTCAGCAGGTACATCTGTATTCTGAGTTTCTGTTTCAGCTCGTGTCAATGCCTCTGCGGCCGCCCTAGCTTTAGCAGCCTGTTTGTCACGCAAAGTCGGTCTCCCCATGTCAAGAATGTCGTCGGAGGGGTTAGACGAAGATGAGCTTGCAAAAGAGAAACCAGCAAGCAGAGCTCGGGCTTTCTCTACTCTTTGGAAAGAAAAGCTCCTCTCCCAGTTGCATTTTTGAGCAGCGAGTGTATGGAAAAGTTCGGATACGTTCTCAGGGTACTTCGGTAGCGGATTAGGCACTGCAAAAGAAGGAATCAATTAGAAAATACCTTCACAGCCCTTTTTATACTTTTATATTTCTTATTCTTTGAGGAGAAGAACTCATCTTTTTTGTTGTTGAACTGGTATTTCAACTAAGTATCATGTAGTCAAAAGTACTTAGAGGATTCAGAGAATTTTGTATTATTAAAGTTTAAACTCGAAGATTACAGGGGAAGTTAGGTCGGCAAAGAATGAAAGCTAAGAGGTTCAATGCCAAAGAGCTCGAAGTAAATGACTTCTTTTGTCCAGTGAATTAATCAGTCATGGCTTTCTTCAATGGGATGCTCCTCTATTTATACATATACTTTGTCGGTTGTCCCTCTTTCCTTTTCCTTTAGTTAGTAGGTTTATTTCCTTTTTTCCCGCATGTTTTCCTTTTTTCCCGCAGGTCTTCCTTTTTCTCTCAAATGTCTGAGCCTAGCTTCGTGGGCTTTGATGGGCCTAATGGGCCAAACTAGATTTTGACAGGGTTTTCAATGAGGATACGCATCCAATCTCCAACAATAAGCCCCCTAGCTCGTCGAACGAAAGTTGCTTGAGTTCAACCAATTTGTGTGAGAATCTTCTGACTCGACGTAAATTTAGATCGGCATGTTATGGCAGGATTTTGAATTGTTGCGAAATCTCAACCGTCGCGTAGGTATAGAACGCGAGGAGTCGTATAGGGGTAATAACTTCTCCTTGAAAACCGTTTTTCTCTCTATATATTCTCTCATAATGTTTCATTCTCTTCACTTCAACCCTCGACTATAAAAGGTAACGCTCTCCCCTTCTCTCTTTTATACTTTGCTTATTTATTTTTTCTTCGAACTCTCTCAATATTTCCGGCATATCAACACCATGTTTTTATTATTTTCACTGCCTATTTTTCCGATCTCCTCGAAGATCTTTGAGTTTTCCGCCGAACTGCGATCGTGTTCTTCATCAATTATTCAATCCTCTTCCTTTCTCTATTTTTCTTATCACATCATGGAAGTCAACTACTCATGTTACTTTTGATGAGGAAGCTTCACAATTGTCAAATCTGTCAAAACTGTCTTGGAGTGAGGATAACTCTCCTAATATCTCCTCATCTGCCAGTTCAGCGAATGAGGAAGATTAGCCAAGTAGGGAGTTAGCTCGCCGTGAGCTTGCTGCTCAATAAGATGGAGCCGTTCCAGCTCATCCTTTTTGGAGATCATCATTCCCGAGCTAAGGGGTGAAGAAGACCAAGGGTTAGCTCCCCAGCTTAACTTGGATAATTCAAAGATTGGATAAAGGTCGACTCCTCAGCATGGCCTAGATAACTTATTCGACATCCAACCGTCCAAATCAACCGAAGATTCGCTGGCTAAAATGTTCTCTTCTTGCGGTATGCCCGCCGAAGTAGAATTCATAATTCCTAAAAAGGATGACCGCCCCTGGACTCCTCCTCCCGGCTTCATTTGCCTATACGAATCTTTCTTAACTTTATGTAACATATGGTTCCGGTTGCCTAATCTCTTTGTCATTTACTGGGCTCGTCATGGAATAGCGTTTGTTCAACTTACGACTGCCGCAGTTCATCACATGATCGGGCTGTTCGTTTTGGGAGCTGAATGCAATATTGACATCACTTTTCACCTCTTTGAGAACATGTCATCGATCAATGGCGTCAGGAAAAGCCCTGGGTATATTTACGTCAACATGAAGCTGAAATACAATCTCATCACCTGTTATTCCAGCAAAGTTTATAACTGGATCAAGAAATATATTTTTTTGTCAAAATAAATGAAGTATCAGTTCTTAATGTCGACATGGCATGTAGGACTAGTTAGAGGACGACCGTTGGTAGATATTTAGATCGCCTTATTTTATGTCTTGCTTACTTTATTACTCGTCTAACTCTATTTTCTTTTTCTTTTTCAGTTTGTCACCCTCTTGGTCAAGCTTTTCCTCCAAATTTCTTCGACGTCGTTGAGAAGTTTAGGTCGTTAGGAAAACATAAGTGGCTAGAAATCCTCTAAGAAATGATTGTGAGGAGTATAGCTCGCAGTAATTTTGGTTAGTCAAGTTTCTTTATTGTTTTTGTTTGTTGCATAGCTATTCTCTCACTTGGTTTTATTTTACAGCTAGTTGGGATTTGTCTCCTACTTCGTCTTCAAGAATGGGTAAAGTTAACCGCACTCTCCTAAAGTATGCTTTTCAACTAAAGGATGCTCCAGGATCCTCTGCTGGCATTGGAGGAGAGCTCGCCGAGGTTCAGGTATACGTGACATAACAAGTGGCCAAAGAGGCCCAGCTCAAGGCCGCCGAGTTGGCCAAAAATAAAGAGGATGCTGCGAAGGGGAAGGAGAAGGATAAGGATGCTGCTAAGTCAGCAAAGAGGGTCTCTTCCGGCTGTACTGGAGGGATTCCTGAGAGCTTGTAAAAGCTCCCGCTGAAGCTCAGAATCCGAGCAAAACCAGAGATGGTTAAGAACACCCAAATTCGTGAACCGGACACCGAATTTCAGTACTTTTTCTCTAATCTCGTAACATTGTTCTATTATTCATCTTTTACATTTTAATTTTGATTTTATTTTCTGTTTATACTCCCTTAATTTGATTTTCTTTCACACCGAGATGATGCGAAGTAAGTTTAGGGGGATTATCATTTACTAACACGTTTGTTCGTGTTATGTTTTTATGTTTTTAAGTCTTTTTGATTTTTATTTCTATTAATTCGTTTTTGTAGATTCAAAATTAAGTTGGGAATTTTGACACTTTTCTAGGAACTAATGCTTTGATTTCGAGACTTAGTGACCATTGTTGCAGTGTTTGTTCAGGACAAATGATTCAGAAACCCAATGATTGGATTCCCCTCATAAAATTTTATCTTGCATTGATTTCAATGAATTGGATCTTGACTCTACCCAATTGGACTACTAATCGGATTTTTAAATTTTTCTCATTTAAGGTGTTAAATCAAGAAACGAATCACACATTTAGGAAATCTTATTCTCTTTACCACTCTTTGTTGTTCCTGAATGACCATCTCACTTTTAGTTAGTACTCCACCTATAACTATTACCTCTTTTCAGACCTCAAGCACTCTTATTTTTCACTTTCATATGTGCAGCTATGTGTTAAAACGTCGAGGAGAAAAAGATCAACTCTGTTTTCCAACCACTGCAGATGCAGGAATTGGAAAAACTTGGTGAAGTGTGATGATTAGATTTGAGAGTTTTGCCTTTTCTTGGGATTCATAAATCATGGTAAATTTTTGTGCCTATGATGACTCATATCAAAGAAATGACCATTGTCTCAAGGAACACCATGGATCAGTTAATCCCAAAGAATGCCATGGGTCAGTTTAGAAAAGTTGGAGCGATTTGCAGTGATTCCCGGAGAAAAATATAATTCTGGGAGAGAAAGGAATCAAAAAGTGGTTGGGAAAATGTAGACATCAACAAGTTCATTCTCTCTTGCGATTCTGTATAGTATCTCGCATCTTCCGGAGACTCTGATAACCTTAAACCGTCTTAACCTCACCACTAAATCAGCCTTCTTAACTCCTAGCGCCGTCTACCCTGGATGACATTTTTGATGAGGAATTCACGAAAACTTAATGAATGTAAAGAGTTGAATGATTTTAGGTTGAGATTTGCAGGTTTGAGATTTAGAGTATGAAAATGGCTTGTGAAACTCATGGTGGAAGAAGATGAAAATGTCTATGAGCTAAATTTGTTTACATCTAGATTACAGGTTTTGATTTCAAGGTTATGATCCCAAGGATATGTGAGTTCCTGTATTTTCAAACCTCTTTTCTATTCTTCGATCTTTTGTTTTGCTTGAGGACAAGAAAAAGCTAAGTCTGGGGGAGTTTATACACTCTATATTTTACTATTTTAGTATGGATTTTACTATTTGAACTAAGTATTTTATTACTATTTTGAGCAAAAGACGTAGTTTTCTCGTATTTGTAACTTTTGAAGTCTTAACAAGTTAAATCATCAAAAAGGATGCAAAATAGATCAAAAGAGGTTTAAACCATGCTACAGACATTCACCTAAGATAAAAGAACCATCCAAGTCACAATATTCACAAGATATGCAATTTCTCAAGTTGGACAAAACAAATGCATCAGATATTTACCCTTCTATGGCACTTTACTCAACTTTGAATTGTTTGAAATTTAGTGACATGATATATATTTGAGTTACCTTTCTAATGGAGTTGGTTTCAAGTCATTTAGAGCTGTGGTTGAAGAGTTACACACGATTTACTAAAGATATGTCCATTTGGCTCGCAGATGAAGCAGGCACAGGAAGCTAACCCAGGGAAGGGGCAGTACTGGTCAGGGGCTCTCCCTAGACCTCGTCCCAATACTCTCCTTACCGGTACTCAAACATTGGTCACGAATCCTGACCTAAACTCATGCCAGTACTGACCACAAAAAGTAAAATTTCTTTTTTGTCCAAGATAAAATCCTAGTCGACTTAGGACTTCCTTATGCTTATAAATACTTGCTTTTAGCCTTCTATTGAGAGAAAGCAGCCACAAATAAACACCATAAACATCAGACATGTTTTTATTCATATTTTTGATTCTAAGAGCCTCAAGAAGAATATCTCGCCTTTGTACTTCGATATAGAGAAGATTTCTCAACCCTTAAAATCTTTATTCGATTTATTTATGATTTTTTCTATATTATATTTCTATTCCTCATAAAAATGTCTGAGTAAATCGCTTGTTAGGTTTTAGGTTTTTCAATGATTTCATGCCTATGCATAATTGATATCGAAATTGTTAGGGTTTATCTTATAGATTATTCACCTCTTTGGCCATCTAGCAATCTGATCTTGGGCGAATAGAACCTCGAAAGTGCTACATTTATTTCCTAGAACTAGTATTTGGTGAGCAATATGTCATAACCTGCGAAAGTTAAGTTATGGAATATTGTAAACAATAGAATCTTCAACCAATTTATGCATACTTTCTTTTTGTAATAACCAATTAAAAGTTGAGTCTATTTGGTTGTTAAATCATAGTAATCGGAGCTACGGAAGTGGAATGATTATACATCAGTGAATTGAGTTCTAGAACGGTTTTTATCAAATTCCTAAATCGATATCTATCTTGTGTTTTTATGTGTTTCAGTGAATCACCTATTGCCTAACATTTCTTTATTATTGATTGATTTCTCTTGCTTTTATTATATTTCTTTATATTGCTTTATTTCATTTTTTATAATTCCCAAAAACCCAAAATATATTTTGTCTTAACTTAATTCAAGTCTTATAAATTCGTAACCTAGCTATCTGGTCTTCAGTGGATCGACCCCTAAGTACTACTACATTTCCTGTGTACTTGCAGGACTACTTCAGGATTAAAACATGAGCACATCAGTAGGGTGATCGATCGATTGTTGATTCGTTGGGTATACTTTCCATCTTTTCAGAGAGACAAAAACAAAATTGTTAAACTAGACACTTTCTAGTGGGTTGCATCCTACTAATCGCTTCTATTTAAATTCGTTTAGCTAGACTTGGTCGCCATTTTTTAGGCGTGAGAAGAAACGTCCAGGGAATCAGTATTTTCTTATATCCTTCGGTGTTGCTTTCTGCTAGATCAGGGCTTAATGGTTGGTTGTTAGCTTGTCTTTGTTCCTATTCCTTAGAACTTTAGCTTCAAAAAGTACATTCTTTGTAAGCTCCATCATTTGTTGAATTCTTTCCGCCCTTGCTTCTTTTAGCTCAGGAGGTATCACGATCTTGACATGAACGAACATTCTCTTTGTCACCTTGGCAATGTCTTTGATCATGTTGTTTTCTCCCCTATCATTTTTAGGCATGATCTTTTTATCCCCACGGTCTAAGGCCATATTTTTCCCAATGCTAGTTGTTCTTGCATGAAGACCATTCAAAGAAATTGCAGGGTAAAATGTCTTTATCAATCTCTTTAAAGGATTTCTTGTGATTCAGGAACACAATGACAATCTCCACAGTAGCCAAGAAACCTCTTTCAAATATCAAAGGTATATCCTCATACATCTTTAGGGTGTAAAAATTGGCAGGTATTATGCTTCTACCAATTCGGAGTTGCAAGTCTTGAACTATGCCCTTTGAGAATTTTGTAGACGAATCTCCAAACATTATAGTCATAACTTATCTGCAGTTATTGTAGACATGACATTTACATTAGAACCAGAATCACAAAGAGCTTTGGCTTGTTAGCTTTTTTCTTCATGGTCCCAAGTTGTTGATCTGAATGCCTCCTTCAGAATTTGATGAGAGCGATCCATCGTCAAGGATCAAGCTTGGATGTGGCACAAAGACTTCTTCTTTTGTAAACTCGGTGATGGCATTGCAGTAACTCTTTGGACTGTCCTTTACCATTCCTGGAAGAACTCCATTTTGGCGTTTGACAGCATCTGCAGTTTGAGCCACTTGGGCATATATCTTCTTGACATATAGTGCCTTAAATTTTTCATTTAGCTCGTTATAGATGCCTTCCCCTATAGAATTGAAATTATTTTTCGATTGATTTTGATTTGTGATGATATGGTGCAGCATTGCTTCAACCTTGTTGTCTTGACAAGGGTTGGCCAAAATTTCATGTGCCTTTTGATGTCTGAAAAGTGTTAAAAGACGATTTTTGCTAGAAATTATTTTCGCTAAGCTTAGTACCTCGACCAAAAGATGGTTGCTGCAAATTTCCTACACTAAAACTAGCCCCACATCCATAAGAGCCACCTTGTTGTTGGCTTTTCTCTCATAAAGGATAAAATTGATCATGTGAGTTCTCCACATTGGGGTTCATGTAAGACAAATAAGAGTTATTCTTAAAATTATTAAAATGTTGATTTTGTAAGAAACCTTGAGCTCTAATGTAGTTGACTTCTTCTTCTTGATTGTAAGACTTTTCATTGTTGAACCCTTGTTGATTTCCAGCACTAGTGTCATTGAGAATTTCACAAGAGTTAATGGACCGTTGCTAATTTTTCAGGAGTTGGTTCATCATGATCTTCAGCTTAGCAATTTGTCTAGATTCTCCTTCTAGAACACGTGTGGACCTGTAAAAATCAGGAGAGTTTTTGCTGTTACTAGCAGCAAGATTATCAATTAGAACTTGACCTTCCACAACCGTTTTGGTTGTGAAATCACCATTATTATATGTATCAAGCGAAAGATGATACTTTTGGTTGATTCCCCTATAAAATATGCTTCAACGGTTAGATTGTATAAAACCATGATGGGAATAATCCCATCGGTACTCCATAAGCCGTTCCCAAGCATCATAAAACCCCTAGAGAGATCCTCGCAAAAATCCATGTATCTTGTTCCATAAGAAGTTAGAACGAGATTAAGTGTAAAAGTGATTGAGAAAAACGGACTTACAACCAGGTGGTAGTGACTTAAGCCATCAGTGAACCTTATCATAAAGATAAAATGGGAAAAGCTTACACTAGAGGTAATCCGCAGGAACTCCGTTTTGCCTTGTAGTGGTGCATATTTCCTCAAAGAACTCGATGTGGTTCATAGGGTGTTCGGTTGGTATCCCATGGAACTGATTTTGTTTGACCAAGGTGATGATTTGAGGCTTTTTTCTTGTACCAATTTCATTGTGGAAGTTGAGGATGTATGGTTGCCTGATCATGGAAGTATTGATCAGGTGCATCAAAAATCAGCAATCGTTTGGTGGAGCTGAAATGGATGTCCTTCGTTGTTCACAGGCGCATGTGGAATTTCATCAATGCAAGGTTCCTGTTCATTTTGGACAGTATCAGCAGGTGCAACAACAAAGATTTGGTTGCCTTCTGCATCTAGAAGTGGTTGTCCATGATCGTCTAGCTGAGGCTCTCGATCGTTATGGCCTTGTCAATTAGCCATGTTTTCATTGTTAGCCATTCATCTGTCTCTGGCTAGTCTCTGGTTTGTCCTTTCAAGTCTTTCAGTGTCCAACTCAAGTGGGATGGGATTGTCAGAACATTGACTTCTGGTCATGCACCTGAAACACAAAGACAAGGAAAGAGGAAAAACTGAATTAGTTGAAAAAGAAAAAAAAAACTTAGACTAAACTCTTAGTCTGAAAACTAATGGCACTGCTAGTTTTCCCGGCAACGACACCAAAAACTTGACGCGTGTTAGGTTTTACCTAAAGACACTCGATCTAGTTTCAAGTGCAGTGGGATCAATTACAGTACCTAAGGATCAAATCCAAGGAAACTAGAGTGCATAATAATAATCTCGAACTAAACTTAAGGTAAGTATGCAATAAAGAGAGTTTTGTATTGAGCAAAGTAATAAAAGGTGTTAATTGAAACGCTGTAAAAGCAATAAGATTAAAACATTGGGTATTCAGGATATTGTCAGGGATATATGGCCTAATTATTCAGGGTTATTGCTAGAAACAATTGACATCATTTTTCTTTGTTTTAGAACTCAAATCATGCTAATATGACTAGCCCACTCTTGTGGTGATAATCAACTATGTCTAAATTTTTCTGTTAATCAACTCTCGCAGTCAATAACACAGATAGACAAGCATTCATGGACATGTTCAATTGTTCACCTAACTCAGTAAGTCAACACTCGCAAGTTAAAGCGCTAGGCTCATCTAACATCATATCAGAACAAAAATTCAAGTGATATGGAAGCCGAAGTTATTCTAATATCAAGTTCTAGATGATCACTCTAGAAACACACATTAGATAAGTGCCACTTTATTCCTAATCCATATTTATTGAACCCTTTGAATTTTCCCAAGTCCCAACAAGAGATCTACTCAACCATGATAAAGAAAATCAAAGCAAAAGCAATAGATAAACTCATAATCATTAAGAATAATAGAGATAAGGTTCATAAAACTTCTCCGTAGAGGTACAAGATGCGAGATGTTCTTCCTTATCGAACAAAAAGTAGAAAAACAAGAGAAATCTAAAAGAAACTACGAGAATTTTTTTGTTGAAGAATGCTGAAAGGCTTGATGATTTTATGGTTGGTGTGGTGTTTTTGTAGTAGTATAGGTCGAACTTACGGAATATTCCCAAAAAGATTTAGGAAGATTTCGATAAAATCAAAATTTTCTTTTTCCTCGGGTCAACGATCGATCGATCACCCTAGGGGGATCAACCAATTGCTTCAATTTTTCATGTGAGATAGTTTTTTGTGACGAGTGATCGATGTTCACCAGGGGGTGGATCGATCAATGGCTGCCCCATTCCTCTGCTTGCTTTAGCTCGTACCCAGAACTACCATTTTTCAGCAAATTGAGCATATCTTGAGATCTAACCGTTGGATTTACTTGAAATCACTTTGAAATGAAAGGTGACACCCACGTCTATTTTTTGACAAAATTTGAGCATGATCCAACATTAGGAAGATCTCTATATGATGTGAAACTTCTAATGTATGAAACCTTTCCAATCTTCAAAATGTCCGTTTTGCATCATTTTCATCTAAATTGCCTCAATTCCCTATACAGACTATAAAATTACGAAAACACCAATAAATGACAAAATAAAGTAGTTTCTTTATTAAAACCTGTTAAAAATACACTAAAAGTGGTAAAATCTAAGGTATATCATATATCTATTGGTTCTTTATCTTGATTGTTGTTATTGCTGATTGCTTCATTGTGCCTCTTGTGATCAAGACTAAGATAGATTTACTTTCCGAAACCTTGATAAATCACCTGAATTAATCTTAGATAAGCTAGGCGTTATAACCTGTGGAAGTTGAGTTATAGAGTCTAGTGAACATACCAAACTTTGTCTAATAAAGCATGTTTGACTTCTACTAATAACAAATGGGAGTTTAGTTTATTAGGTTTTTAAATGAAGTACCTTAGCGCCACGGCAGTGGGATAACTATATCTTTGAGTTTCGAGTTCAAGACGGTTTGTTTATTAAATCCTTGTTATTAATCCAATTTCTATAATTCATGATTCTCTACGATTACCCCTAAAGCCTAACTCTTTCTCCATTAAATTTACATCGATATTTACTTGCTGTTTTAGTTTATTTATTATTATTTTCATCACTATTCACACTCCTCAAATTAACTCCCATCTATTTTAGTCTTAGCTTAATTCGAATCCCATAAACTCGTAGTGTGATTCTTTGGTCTTCAGTGGATCAACCCTTGAGTATTACTGCGTTTGTTGTGCACTTGCAATCATATTTCAGGGTTTAAATCATGAGCATGTCAATAACTCTGTTGAAGCTGTTAGTAATTGCTCCTAAGTAGCTCATTGTGCTTGAATTTTTGTCTCGTCTCATCCGACAACACTGCCTCTTTATCCTCCTTAGTCCCTCCTCTTGAAGGACACATGGACTGATCATGACACAAGCTGTAGCACTTTTGACAGAACTCGAACAAGCACTCATACCTTAGAGGAACAATTGTTTCCTCTCCGTTGTGGAACTCCACCTCTGTTTCAAAGCATATTGGCTTGAAGTCATCTACAACCACTTGTACCCTTTCATGTTCAAGTCTACCGCGTTAATATCTCCAAGCTCATGATCAATGAATGTCTCATCAGTTGAGAAGTGGAGAGGAACTCCCAGGACTCGAATCCAGAACATAATTGCAGAAGGATTCATCATGTCTACAATTGGCGCCCACCGCACCCCAGAGAGCATCCAATGGTCGAAATGGAAAGGCTCTATTTTCATGATCTCTGTAATGTCTTCTTCGTTGTAAAAATCAAATTGAATCTACCTAAATCCAAATTTGCACCTGCAAGCCTCTCCTCGACTTTCTAAATTCGAGGAAACATGAACAACAATGTTTTCATTATTTGCAGCGCCGGGTTCATACACCTGTCGATGAGAGTCCTTACATAACCCTTAATCAAGGCCGAGTTATCAAACCAAGGGACCTTGAATTTCAACTTAACCTGCCCAGCCTCTGTTTACTTGCCCGATGTCTCCTTCCTCAACAGTTTTCTTTGGGACATTGTGGAACAAGTTTATACAATCCGAGAAACCAGAGAGCCAGGACAGAAAGAGAAAAGCTAAAGAAAAGATGTAGGACAGAAAGAGAAAAGCTAAAGAAAAGATGTTTGATGTGTTGGTGATATCGACTGACTCCTCTTCTGGTCATTGATTTATACACCCAGCCTTGCAAATCCCTGATGATTCCCTTCACTGCTCTGTCAATCAGACATATCCCCAAAATCGTTCATGTGATTTCATGACCGACTGTTATGGAAAGCCAAACCGATTTCCAATTAGTAAGACAATCAACCTTTACTCCTAACTCAAACCATATCCTTGTGAGAACAAACTTATCTTTGTTGATCTGTATGGATCTCCACATATTGAGACTGTATATTTCCTTGATTCGATTGTAATCAATTGGTAACCGCACCAATATTTCGCAAATCTGGGTGTTATGCCAACCATAAAAAACCTCGATATTTTGCCTGCCAAAGATCATAGAGATCTAATTCTGATCTACTGATCCAGGTTGGAGTATCGTTTCAAATCGGGTCTCCACTGCCTCTAACCCTCCTGATCTCTGCTCCCCAAATCTCTGAAACCGAAAACATCAAAATAGTATCCATTTCTAGTGAATCTCCATGATCCCCTCGATTAACATACCGAAATCCTAGAGAATCGATATAGCTGTCGTCTCTCGTCTCTCTCATCCGGAGCTTTTTTTTTTTTGTTGGCCAACTTGTTATATTAATCAGAGAATTAACACACTAAGGAGTACAACCATCCCACAGGGGAAATTACAAATCCATTATAGGGTATACAACATCACGTCATAAAAGAGGTAGACAAAACTCCTAAAGAGTGGGACTATTTCCGTTGAATGGGATTACATAATATGGTGTCGTCCCAACAACCAGTCTCAGAAAAACCCACTACATCCCATGTATTCGGTGAAACCCGATTCGAAATGTTACCATGGAAGATGTATCCTAGTGAGTAATTTCCAATTAATACAATAAAGGCGGACATAATTATCCATATTAAGATATTACAATTACAATAATACAAACACAAAAAGACAAGAGGAAGCCCAAAATCAATTTGAACAATTCACGTTGAAGCCCAAAGCCCAATAACTGGCAAATTGGAAGCGTCTCCATTAAGCTTTGTGGGAGAATTGGCAAATTCTCGAACGGTTAAGATTATGCCACGTGGCCACATCTCTTCCACACAAAAGCCAGTATCAACGACCTGAGACTTCCTGCATGGATAATTATCTGAAACACTTCAACCTGACCCTACTCCTCTCTAACACACTTCTCTCTGATCTGAGACACTCCTTTTGCGTAATGAAAAAGGCCAAAACCCATTTTGCCCTTCCTTTTTCCTTTTCTCTTTTAAAAAATCTAAAAAATTGGCCAATGAAAATGAAGAAAAATTGGGCCAATGAGAAGCATCCTCCTCAAATCAGATATGATACACGAAAATAATTGCTTCGTCGTTGATCCGAAACTCTGTCGGGCGAAGCTTGGAGCTGGCCTCCAAATCTGCGATTGAGCTCCGTCGAAGCTTGAAGATTGAACCTGGGCAATCATCCAGACGATTTGGAGTAGAGGTAGATTATAACGTTGGTTCGAATTCATCCAATTCGCAGTAGTATAACCGGTACAACTGGTATTACCGAGGCAAGTGGTACACTTGGTATACCTAGTATTACTGATACACGTCAATAAGTGCTAATGTAGTTTGGCCCCAACGACGATTTCATGGCCTAACATTGATGACCGGCGGTGACGTCAATGACCGTATGGAAGAGAGTTTGGCCCCAACGACGCTTTCACAAAATAATACATGAAAAGTTATGGGTTGGTTGATTAAATTCCAAACCTTGCACATAAGTTGTTTGATTAAATTCTAAATCTTGTAACTTTATAATACCAAAAAAAATTGATGGGTTGATTAAAAAAAATGGCATGGTAATTAATATATGGTAGTGGTTGAATCGTAGGTATATTGTAGCGGTTTCCCGAATTCATCTAATTCGCATTAGTATAACTAGTACAACTAGTATTACTGATATAAATGGTAGACTTGATACAACTAGTATTACTGATACAAGCTAATAGGTGGTAATGTACTTCTTTATTCTTTTTCGATGAGACAATGAGCAACCATTTCACAAACATACATTTTGATTACAGAGGATATTACCGGAGATGTGTATCATTGGATTTCAAGAGAAAAGAATAAAATTACATTAACACATATTATCGATTAATATTACATTAACACACATTAACACATATTGTTCTAATAACCTATTTTGGGATATAATAAACAAAGAAAACATGTATAATTTTTAGATGTTTTTGTTAATATATTTGATAATGGTATTTACCATATTATACTTTTCACATAAAACAACTTATACTTTTATGATGACTTTGTTAATACTAACCAGCTTATGATACGAAATATGCATAAAATGTGTTTATACTACACGAAAAACATGGGGCAATGCAAAAATTACGAAATCTTATGTGTACAACTAAAAATATTTAACTTGGTAATGGTAAAACTAGTAAAAAGTTAAAACCCCGAAAAGTACAACTATTTGATTTTGCGTACAACTCAAAAACTAGGGAAAACTATGTGAAAAAATCCTGAATTTTTAATTCATATAATTGCTATGTGTCAATTTTGGCGGTTGCATGTGTTAAATAGAACCAATAATAACGGCGTTGAATGTGCATTTTTATTAACATGTGTTTTTAATGTTTTTTTATTAACCAGTAAACTCAAATGTACATCAATACATAGTTGTCTCTAATAAACCCAGTTGTACATCAGTACATAATTGTCTCTAATAAATCCAGTTGTACATAAATACTTAGTTGTCCCTAATAAACCCAGTTATACTTTTCATTGTTGCCAATTTGAACTTGAATTGTCGATCTACAGTCTTCTTGCAAGTTCGATAGCTTCATATTATGATCAAAAGATGGTTGTTCTTGAGTGAGACCATTTCATTTTACTGTTGTCGTTGCTGGTGAGAAATCAGATGGTTGTTCTTCTTTTTTCTTCGACTCAAAAAAGCATAAAGTCGGTCTTTGTCTCTTCTTTATTTCCCGAGCTTAGGCCTCTCGTCTTCTCTTCTGATTTCCCATTAATAAGAAACAGCGTCTTTCACGTGCCCAGAACTCCGTTATCTGATAGCAATTTCAGGGGAGCTTGATATATCCTTGCGAGCCCAAAATCAGCTATCTTTACAATTACATGTTCTTCTCCATCACCCATAGCCAATATATTCGACGGTTTCAAATCTCTGTGTAAAATCCAATTACTGTGAAGATAGTTCAATCCGGTGAGAAGCTGCCAGAGCAAAGACTTAACTGTGTATTGGTTTATCGGATGACCAACTTTGTTTCTGTGGTGCCTGATGATTTCATAGAGATCATACTTAGTGAAATCAAAGGCTAGATACAGAGACATGTTTGCAAAATTGATGTGGACGTTCACAAGCTTCACAACATTCTCATGTGAAATCTCTCTGAGCAACATGATCTCAAGTATTGCATTGGGGAAACTCCGTCTATGTTTTTTTACTGCTTAAACTTCTTGATGGCAATTGGTCTTTTAGGCTTGAACAACTCTTTAAATGGTGTATTTGCATCTTATTCATTTCTACATCGTATCTACATTCACATGGTAATTGGAACATTAGAGTGCCCAATAAATCTTATCACAAATGTGTTTAAAAAAATGTTGTGAGGTCTTGGACTGAAGACTTTAAGAAAGGAAGAGAGGTTGCAGAGAGAATGTAAAAGACGATTTGACAAGTTCATGACTAAAAAATGATCTCTACATCTCACCTATTTCTTAAGCTAATTATAACTCGCTCTCTATTCCTCACCACCTCACACACGAAACATAACAACCTCTGTTTCTCTTTTATGCACAAAACAAAGAGTTCTCGACAAGAACACTAGATGCTCAACCTCTCCCATGTCTTTCTCTGACTTCGATGCTTCTTCATTAATTTACTTCTTCTCTGCTTTTGGCGGCTTCAGATGACTTGCCAACTAATCACAAGTCTCATGGTGCGGATTCTCCATATAAAAGCAGTGAAACTTGAAGTTAAACTCATGGTGAAACAAGCTTGAGTCTTGAAGCATCGGAATGAGAGTTCTGAGATGCTTAACTTCACCATATTTGTCTTTGATGTTCTGTCTCGATTTCTGAGGTAGAGTCGTGGCAGAGCACATCTTCTTGTTTCCAGAAACCTTAACTTCTCCTCGACGTGGCTTCTTCGTCGTAACTGCTTCAGGCTGGTCTTTGTCTCCTCTTTGTTTCACGAGTCTTAGGCCTCTCATTTTCTCTCATTTTCAAATCCAAAAAGTCACTCTTTGTCTCGTCTTCTCTTGTTTAGCTTTCTCGATTTGAACCTAAACACATCTCTGATTTCTACAAAATTGTTATGCCTATGATTTCCCTATTTCTGATCTTGCTTGCTTTCTATATCTTGATGAAGAAGAAGAAGTTCAATGATTGGGAAAAGAGTTTGTGAAGAATCAATTCAGATTCAATTTAATCGGAGGTTTAGTTTAATTTGGAATTTTTGTTCAAACTGAATTTGACCCAGATTGGATCCGAGTAGGTCACGAATCGGGTGGATAATCACTGGTTGGATCTATAATTTGTGTAACTTTATTGGCAAAAGAGTAATTCCCCACGTTTTCATATTTAAAAAAATGAAAAAGAAAATCACGATATAACGAGAGTGTTTCAGGCTTTCTCTGAGCCAAGAAGAGTATTTCAGACAAACATCCATCTTCGAGATCTGACTTCTCGTCGGAGATTCTCCATTGCTCGGTTCGTCGGAGATTCTCCATTGCTCGGTTCGTCGGAGATGGCATGATTCGAGCTTCCTGGATCTGAGATTTGTATGTCTAGATCACCGACACCCTTCCGTGAACGCGAACCAGATTGAAGATCCAGAAGAACAAGTCTTCTGCATCATCTCTGTTGAGAGTTTCATAAAAACAGATCTCGACACCGGCCAAAACAAAAAGCTGAAAGTAAATTAAAAAGCAAAACGTGATAATATATGACAAACGCACGACACCGGCTTCAAGAGAACGCCAGATGTCGACGACAAAAGAAGATGAAATCGCCGGAAGTTGTGATCAAAGTAAGAAAGATGTCAGAGGATTTAAAAAGAGAAAGGGTGTCTCATCTGCATATATTATTCCTAATTTAAGTAATCTAAAAAAAAAATTTAAGTTCACTCTTAAGGTTGAAGTAAAGAAGTAACACTTTTTCCCTTACATGTCAGTTTTATCTTTATATCGTAAACATATATCAATATGTCAAACTATATTCATATACGTATATCAATATACAAAAGCTGATATATGTACAAAAGCGAGCCCATTATAAAGAAGGGATGCCACATCATCCCCTTGAATTTTTATATAATTTTGAATGTACATGAAAAGTATGAAAAGCCATAAATTAGATAGAATTATCTTTGCTTCCCAAGAACCAGAACTGGTAGGATCAGTACTAAGACCTCGTGCATGGCCATACTTCAAGTATCAGGTCTCAGAGATTGCTTTAGCCCTCTCAGTCTTCAAAAAGTCTTCAGAGAGTGTAGGTTTTAGATTCCTCACTGTATGAGGTTCCATTTTTTGGTGTTGATAGTTGGGTTGGTTTAAATTGTATTTTTCTTGTTCAAAAGTAATTTAATATTTATTCAGATGGGAAAATAAAATGTCAATGAAAGTTGAGATAAATAACTAGCAGAATTGGAAAATTTTGCTTATTGAATCCCTTCAGAGAGTGGAGACTATAAGAGACGGTACCAACAACAAATAGAGGTGCGACTCTCATTGTTCAAAGCATTCCCAAGGAAGACCGATGCCAATCATATGTGGCCGTAGGTTTTCCAAATTGGCTTAAAGAAGTTTTGACTTTGAGAGTTTGTCTACCTCTTTTTAGTGTTTGGGTTGAAGACCATTGAAATGGTTATATTTTGGTTTTTGGATGGCTTAGAAGTTGGCGTTTAGATGGCTACGGTCTTTCCTTATATAGCTGTAGGTTTTAGATTCCAAACTGTATGAGGTTCCATTTTTTGGAAAAATTACACTAGTAGGCACTTTTTTAAAGTAACTTTACAAAACAGGCACTTTTTTTTATCTAGACAAATTTTGCCAAGAGGAAGCAAAATTTATGCATATGGTATATCATTGTTTTCACCGGTTTTCAACATGATATCCGTTGTTTTATTGAGTCAAAGTGTGTTTTTAGAATCTTTTATTTCTTTTATCTAGTCTTTACAGGTTTTAAATCGTTTTGGAGGAAACGCAGAATTTCGGGTGCAATTGGACTTATGAAGATGTGGGATCATGATGAAGCTTTGGAAACCTGGTGTTATTTGAAGGCTTCCCTTGATTGGATTGCAATGAAATTTGGAGATAAGATAGCCACTTGAGTGAGCTTTCATTTAGAGGTGGTTTGAAGTCATTCCGATCAACGGTTAGAAAGTTATGCTATTTTTAACTAAAATATGTCAATCTGGCGAGCAGAAGAAGCATGTGCAGGAGATGAGACCAGAAGGAGAAAGATCGATCCATCCAAATCTGGATCGATCCATCCAGACAAATCTGGCGTGCATGAATTTTCCAGACCAAGCCAGATTGATCCATCCAAATCTGGATCGATCCATCCAGACATATCTGGCGCACAAGAATTTTCCAGATCGAGCCAGATCGATCCATCCAATTCTGGATCGATCCATCTGTTTCCCAGACAAAAAAAGGCAAATTCTGACTTTCCTTTTTAACCCTAGAATCATCCAAACTCCACCAAATCCGATCCTAAACCTATATATACTTATTTTAAGCCACTTTTGGAGGTTGACACTTTTATTTTTTCTACACAATTTTTTAGACTTTTAGCTTTTGGATTTTGTAAGCTCTGGAGAGACGAAACTCTGACTCTACATCTCTTGAGAAGATTTCTGAACCCCTTTGGATTTCTATTTATTTGATTATGAGTTTTTCTTCATCTCCTTCTTGTTTCTCTGCATCCATGTCTGAGTAGTTTCATAGTTAGGTTTTGGATTTCAAGGAAATTTATGAATCATTGAATCAGACATATATAGGGATTTATCATCTTGTCTTCACCTATCATTGTTCTCATTGCTTATATTAAATTGACCACTTAGTCTCTGATTTAGGGTTTTATCTATTCATCAAAAGTGTTATAGATTGCCTGATAGAACATAGGTGAGCGAATTGTCCTTAGCCAACGATTTAAGGCAATTTGTGAACATATCAAATCTGCTCGTTAATGCTTGTTTAGAATTTTAAGATCAAACGACAGTTTAGATTCTTAGGTTGCTAGATAAAGTAATTGATACCACGACAGTGGATTGGTTAAACATTCATGTTTGAGTTTGAGACTGCACGTTATCGTTTCCTGAATAATTTTCTGGTTCATGATCTCTAGATTCCTGCGAATTACCCTTGACCTAACACTTGTTTTAATTGATTTTACATCGTTTTTAATATTGCTATTTCGTTTCGCATCACAACAACAACCATATTGTCATCTTAGCTTAGTTTTCTTCATATAGATTCGTAGTGTGATACTTGGTTCTCGTGAATTCGATTCCTAAATACTACTTCGTTTGCTGTGCACTTGCAGTGATATTTTAGGGTTAAAACTCTGTGTATCAAGTTTTTGGCACCGTTGCAGGGGACCAATCGCGTTAGCTTCGAATTTTTGTTTGAAGTTTAGACTAAGATTTACTAACTTTCTCTCTTGTGTGTTTCAGGTGTATGCAAAGAAGAAGCAAAGGAGCTGACAATCTTTTCAACTTTAGCAACCAAGAACTTGCAAGGTTAGAGAGAGAGAACATGAAGACAAGGTCGAATTAAGTCACAATGGGTGATTAAATCGATAACGATGCACTCACTACTAAAGTCGAACTTCAGAGGCCATAGCAACAGATGCAATAGTTACTGCAACAGCAACAAAAATAGCAGCGACCGCCTGCTATTGGGGATGTGGACACTCCCCATACTTTCTACCAGAACAGAGCTGCTATCTGTCCACCAGCCCTTGCAAGGCAGGATTACGAGATCAAGCCTCAGATGATCGGGTTGGTGAAGCAGCACGTGTTTCATGGTCTACCAGCTGAGAATCCTATGGATCACATAGAGAACTACGAAGAGATCTGCAGCACTACTAAGTCGAATGGGGTGCCAGCTGATTACATCAAGTGCAAGCTCTTCCCTTTCTCTTTGGCAGACAAGGCATCGAGATGGCTCAAATCTCTATCTCCTGGGTCGTTGACTACTTGGGATGAATGCAAAGCTACTTTCTTGGATCACTTCTACACTAAATCCAAGACGTCTTCGCTGAGGAACAAGATCACTACTTTCCAGCAACATTCAGGAGAGTCCTTTTGTGAGGCTTGGGAGAGATTCAAAGAGTATCGCAGAGAGTGCCCTCATCATGGATAATCGGATAGGAAGATTCTTAGCATCTTCTATGATAGAGTCGAATGGGATTACAAGGACGCTCTCAATGCTGCTAGCATGTGGATTTCATGACTCAGAGTAAGGATGAAGCCTACCAACTGATTGAGAACTTGTCTGCAAGTTCCAACAACCGCTGTGCTGAGTATGATAGGTCTAAACGTGTCAACAGCGTGGAGTCTCAGAAGATCGACGAGCTGAATGAGAAGGTAAATCAGCTATTGAAGGCAAGTCAATGTCAAAGAGGTGTTCAGTTTTGCGAGAGTGGAACAGACCCTATTTTCTACCAGGAATTCGCTGAAGAATGGGCTGATGAGTTGCAAGAGGTGAATTATGTGAACGGGAAAAGTTTTGTGCAAAACAGGGGTTTCAACCAGAATTACAGAAACCACCCAAATCTGTCTTACCGAAGCACGAATGTCGAGAATCCGCAAGATCAAGTCTACCCACCGCAAATGAACGTTCAGGGTCAACAATTTCAGGGAAACCCAACAGTGCAAAACACGGGCGTTCCTGCTTTTCAGGGGTTTACAGGACAGACGGGCGTGCAAAATCAGGGTTTTCAGACCAACTTTTCTCAGGGATTTCAGGGGAACCAGTTCATGCAAAATCAGGGTCATAACAGATTTCAGGGTGGATTTCAGCAGAAACAGCCATTCAACACCTTCCAGTCGATAGCGCCAGCCCCATTCCAAATTCCTGCGAGCTCCAGTAATGACTCTCAAGATGAACTCAAGATTCTTATGCAGCAGCTCTTGCTCAACCAGCAGAAAACTGCTAGCGAGATCAATGTCAAGGTGGACAGCATGTACAGTGATCTCAATGGTAAGATTGAATCTCTCTCTACTCACGTGAAGAAGCTTGACATTCAGGTAGCTCAGATCTCAGCATCAGCCAAGCGACCACCAGGGACTCTTCTAGGAAAAGTTGAGACAAATCCCAGAGAGCACTGCAGTGCAATATCAGTTCACAGTAAGATGGAGATTGTACCGGCACCGCTTAAATCGGAAGAAGTAGAGGAAGCTGCGGAATCATTACCGTACATCCCTAGAATCCCATACCTTCAAAGACTGAAGGATCGTATTGACAAAGAGAGGCTAGCTGAATTCAATAAGATGGTGAGAAAGCTTCCCCATGATATCTCGTTTGAAGATGCACTTAGAGGCAATCCTGCATATCGGAAGTTTGCTAGAGATACCAGAGAAAGTCTTACAGTTGTCAAGGCCCTCTTTGTTGAAGCAAGGAATACACCACCTCCTATGAAGATATTACCTAAACTGGAAGACCCTGGAAAGTTTGTGGTTCCATGCTCTATCTTGGGAGTTGAATTTGAAGAATCTCTCTGTGATTCCGGGTCTTCTATAAACCTCATATCTAAGGCTATTGTAGAGAAGCTCGGGATTGATGAGATGAGACGTGCTCAGATATCTCTCGAGTTTGCAGATTCTTCCACCACGACTCCACATGGCACCATTCATGACTTGCATGTTCAAGTAGGAAACTGTCTTGTTCCTACTGATTTCCAGGTGGTGGAGATGATTAAGGATTCTGATATGCCTATGATTCTCGGGAGACCGTTTATGGCGACAGTGGGTGCAGTTTTGGATTTGCCTAATAGAAGAGTCGCATTCTCCAATATTGACAAAAAGATCTTCTACAAAGCCATACCCACTAATGAAGCAACCAAAATTGCATCTTGTGTGACCATTATCAGTGGGGAGAAGTTACTAATCGAGACAACGAAAGAGCTTGTTGCTAAGAGTGAGGTCAAGAAAGTCCTGGATGGAGAGCCTCACATCGTCAACAAGGACGCCCGTCAAAAGAACAAGGCCAAGGAAAAGGTGAAGAGACAAAGAATCAAGGGAGATTCTCATATGATTTTGGTACCTTTGAGGTGTGTTGGCGACACGATTGAGTATAAGGTGAAGTGCAAAGGAACTTCAAAGCCTTTCTCCAAGGTTAGAGCTATTCTCACTCCAGAGTTTAAAGAGAAGGGTGCAGAAGCTGTGAAGGAAATGTTGAGCAAGGTTCTAGAGTTTCAGATAACTGATCGGGGAACTTGTTTTGGAGCAAGTTCCCATGCTCATCTTCCTGACTAATACATGAGACCTAATGACTCAAAACAAGCGCTTTGTGGGAGGCAATTCACAGGTAAGTGTACATACTTTGTTTTTCAGTTATTTTCTAACTTTTGGTTTTGGTTCTAAGTGTTTCAGGTTTCTTTTCAAAAAAAAAAAAAAATTCTTTTCTTTTATTTTCATCTTTTGAGTCTATTTTACCTTTCTCTTGATTTATTTTCACACCGGGACGGTATGAAGTAAGTCTGGGGGGAAGGTGTTTATCGTTTACTAACTCTATTTTCTTTCTTGTGTTTTCTCTTTGAGTCAGTCCAAGTCAGTTTTTTTAGTCAAATCTGTTGGAAACTATGATCTTTCTCTTGGTTTAGTGTGTGACTATTTCATCTGAGTGACCATTGCTACAGAATCAGTTCAGATCCGACTAATGAAAAATCCAAAGGCTGACAGTTAACTAGAGACGTCTATATTTCCAGCAGAATCCACTAAACCCGAGCTAATTTCTGAGCTCTTCCTTTTACCTCATCGATGTGACTGGTGTTCATAGGGCTTGACTCCTCGTCCGTACCTGACAAATGCATGTTGTGTGAAAAGTGATGGTACTCCTCTCCCTTATTCTAAGTTAAATAAAAGATGAAAGGATTTTCTTTCGAGTAAAGGGTTAGGAAAATTTCCGGCGATCCCATTATTTTACTTCGAAAGGAATGATCACACAAAGGTTGGAAGCGAGGCTAGGAAAATTTCCCATGATACCATTATTCGCTTACAGCTTTGAGATAAAAAGAGAAGAAAAGAAGAAGAAATCATGAGAACATAATATGTCTAGGGAGAGAAAAACTACCAAGGATTATATGGTTTGTTTGTCATGGTATTTTACGGGAATGAGTCTAAAGTTCTTGGCATTGAGATCATCGATGAGACCCAGTGATGAAAGGCTTATGGACAATGCTGTGAAATTGTGGGTTGATTCTGGGAGGCTGCGAATGTCTGCGGAGAACTACATGGTGGTTCGATTTGGATTGGTCTTCCAGTATGTGGATTATGAGTTGAGTAGTCATTACAACGCTCTGAAGAGAAGGTGAGTTTTCGCGTTTTCAAACTTCTTTCACAAACTAAGTTCTTTGTTTTGCTTGAGGACAAGCAAAGGCTAAGTCTGGGGGAGTTGATATATCATGGTTTTCACCGGTTTTCAACCATGATATCCGTTGTTTTATCGAGTCAAAGTGTGTTTTTAGAGTCTTTTATTTCTTTTATCTAGTCTTTACAGGTTTTAAGTTGTTTTGGAGGAAACACAGAATTTCGGGTGCAATTGGACTTATGAAGATGTGGGATCATGATGAAGCTTTGGAAACCTGGTGTTATTTGAAAAGCTTCCCTTGATTGGATTACGATGAAATTTGGAGACAATATAGCCACTTGAGTTAGCTTTCATTTGGAGGTGGTTTGAAGTCATTTCGATCAACGATTAGAAAGTTATGCTATTTTTAACGAAAATATGTCAATCTGGCGAGCAGAAGAAGCATGTGCAGGAGATGAGACCAGAAGGAGAAAGATCGATCCATCCAGAAAAATCTGGCACGCAGGAATTTTCCAGACCAAGCCAGATTGTTCCATCCAAATCTGGATCGATCCATCCAGACATATCTGGCGCACAAGAATTTTCCAGATCGAGCCAGATCGATCCATCTGTTTCCCAAACGAAAAAAGGTAAATTCTGACTTTCCTTTTTAGCTCCAGAATCATCCAAACTCCACCAAATCTGATCCTAGACCTATATATACTTATTTTAAGCCACTTTTGGAGGTTGACACTTTTATTTTCTACACAAGTTTTTAGTCTTTTAGCTTTTGGATTTTGTAAGCTCTGGAGAGACGAAACTCTGACTCTACATCTCTTGAGAAGATTTCTGAACCCCTTTGGATTTTAATTTATTTGATTATGAGTTTTTCTTCATCTCTTTCTTGTTTCTCTGCATCCATATCTGAGTAGTTTCATAGTTAGGTTTAGGGTTTCAAGGGAATTTATTAATCATTGAATCAGACATAGATATGGACTTATCATCTTGTCTTCACCTATCGTTGTTCTCATTGCTTAGATTAAATTGATCACTTAGTCTCTGATTTAGGGTTTTATCTATTCATCAAAAGTGTTATAGATTGCCTGATAGAACATAAGTGAGCGAATTGTCCTTAGCCAACGAAAGCTAATGTTAAGGCAATTCGTGAACATATCAAACCTGCTCGTTAATGCTTGTTTAGAATTCTAAGATCAAACGATAGTTTAGATTCTTAGGTTGCTAGATAAAGTAATTGATACCACGACAGTGGATTGGTTAAACATTCATGTTTGAGTTTGAGAATGCACTTTATCGTTTCCTGAATAATTTTATGGTTCATGATCTCTGGATTCCTGCGAATTACCCTTGACCTAACGCTTGTTTTAATTGATTTTACATCATTTTTAATATTTTTATTTCGTTTCGCATCACAACAACAACCATATTGTCATCTTAGCTTAGTTTCATTCATATAGATTCGTAGTGTGATACTTGGTTCTCGAGGATTCGATCCATAAATACTACTTTGTTTGTTGTGCACTTGCAGTGATATTTCAGGGTTAAAACTCTGTGTATTAGCATATTATACCCCCCCCCCCATCCAAATCTGCTTCCCCCATGCTTCATTAGTTAGCGTAAGTATTGGTTACAGATATAGTTGGCACTGTGTTAGAAATCGGATGAATACTAGCCGTTCGATGGATTTCGAATTAAAGAAGATCTACGGCTGCATTTTAAAGTAAATTGAGTGGCTGAAATTTTTCAAAGCTATAAAAACTTTTAGTGTGGTGAGTTTTAGATCTGGTAAAGTAATTAGGATAAATGTCGTTGAGATTTCAGAGCTGTGAACATTGAGGAGTGTCCGTTTGTGATGTAAAGAATACGGTTGGGTTTCGATGTCATAGCGTGGTTGTTAACATCGTAGATACTTATTGACTTTTTTTGCTGTCTGTATAGATGGATGACCAATGTTTAGTCATCTATGGGAAATGGCTATGTGTGCTGAATATGATCAGTTTCGTATCCGAAAAATAGAAGGGTGAGTACTGTGTTTTTGGATATGAAGTTGACCACCTACAAGAGGACATTATTGGGTGCCTATATTTTCTGTTCTTCCTTTTGTTTATGCCCCCTGGGTGATTGTAACTGGCTAAGTGTATTTTGGATGGTTAGATTGTGTTTAATGAGACTTTATATATAAATATGTCCACAAAAACATATCTGCGTGGCCACATGGGATCTCTGGCAAGCCATTTTAATATGATTTTTTGGTCATTTTTATTGATGCTCACAAAAACCAAATGTTTATGGACACAAAATGGTTCGCTGTCTTAACATTGTGATATATGGACACACAAAGTTGACACACAGGGGGACGAAAAAAATGTAAATTGCATTAGTGGACACGATCCTGTAGACATATACGGGAGACTAAAAATGTGCTGGCAATGTTTTGTAAGTTGACCATTTTAAACGATACCACAACTGCATTTGTGGACACGAGCCATATGGACACGAAAATGGTCACTAACAACGAAATGTAATATGTCCACAGATTACATGTCCACATGTACCAAACCAAAGGTAATATGTCAATTCCGTCAGATGGCCACATATTCATTACGTTTCACAAACTCGTGTCCACAAATACATTTAAAGATACCATATCCAAAAGATGGCCATGTCGTCATATGGTCATATAACATGTCCACAAAAACATGTCAGTAGGGACATCTCTATACAATGTGACTTGTGGACACACAAGGGGGCAGCAGAAGAGAAAAATACAAATTTCATTAGTGAACACGAGCCTGTGGACATGAGCCCGTGTTCACACACAACTTAAGGTAATATGTCCACAGGTACCAAACTAAAAGGTAACATGTCCATGTCGTCAAAAAATGTCTGTTTGGCCCATATGCATTACTGTCCACAAACTCGTTTCTACAAATACATGTTTGTGTCTCCAGATGTATATTATCCATTGCATTGCTCCTAGAGACGAACCCATGTACACACAACTTAAAATGCAACACATCTGCACACAAGTATGGTCTGAACTAAGTTGACCATTGCATTGCTCTTAAACGATACCACACACGTAACTGCATTATTGGACACGAGCCCGTGTTCACACACAACTAAAGGCTATGTGTTCACACACGTAATTATGTCCACACAACATTGACCATTACCTCCCTTCTACGAATTTGTCTGCTTGCCCCATATGCATTACCCACAAATACATTTAAAATTACTATCTCCAAAATATCGCCATGTCGCCATATGGTCATATAACATGTCCATAAAAACTTGTATGTGTGGCCAGATGTATATTATCCATTGCAGCTTCCCTAGAAGTTTATTTTCTTGTCACTGAAATACATTTATGTACACGTACCCATGTCCACACATATAAAATGTAAACTGTCTGTTGGAATTTTCACATCTGAAGTTTCGCCCATTCTTGTTATTATAGAGGTTGGCGAAATCGTTACTTAAATATGGCAAAATCGAATCAGAGAAAGAGGACGATTAGCCGCCGTCGAGAAATGTTAAATCACATACGAGCTACTTATTCTCATCAGGAACAAAGCGGTTTCGGTGCGCCGGCCTGTGTTTCATCGTCAAAGAGTTTCGCCATTCGAGAGTCTCGTCGACATTAATCAGTTGTATGAAAGTTTTACTGTAAATCCAAACTGTAATTCTAGATATGAGTTTGGGAATTAGGGTTTACAGTAAATGGTGAAAGTCAAAAAAAAGGGAAAGATTAAAGTAGGTTAAAGTAACTAAGGCCAAGTTTAGTTTGGATTTAGTTTCGACTCTTTTGACAAAATCGAAGGTTAGAAGACTAAAATCAACTTCTCATTTTGCGAATTAGAGATAAACTACCTCTTTTGTAAAGAGACTTTAAAACAGTGTCTACTCTTGTAATCGTTCAAATTGTATTTTTTTTGTTCAAAGGTAATCTAATATTTATTCAGATGGAAAAAAAAAATGTACATAAAAGTTGAGATAAATAACTAGCACAGTTGGCAAATTTTGCCTATTGAATCTCCTTATCCCAAGTTTCAATATTTATCTTCATTTGATTTTTTTTATATTTTGACTGATATTTTTGTTTCAGTCGAAATAATCTCTAGATCCGCCTATATGTATACCAATTATTGATAAACAAGTTATTTCTAAAATAAATTTGGTAGACAACACATTTTTTAACTTTGCCATGTAAAGAAAAACCCCTTTAGAGGAACGTATGTGCATAGACACATTTGAATGTGCATCTACCATTCTATCCTCATCACACAGTAAAGCTTTCTCTCTTCAACTCAAATCACGTTATTTCTCATGTCTTTTACCTTCTTCTTCATTTTCTTCAACACCTTCTCTTTATTATCCCACCGACGCTTTCATTAAATTTTCAACTCAAACTTGTTTTTAAATTTTCTATTATAAAGTAATCTTATATATATATATATATATATATATCCAAATTTTATGGTTATAAAATTTAATATTTATAATTTAAATCATGTATATTAAATTTTAATCATGTATAAGAATTAAGAATCACATATAAAGTTGCTTACATTGGAAGATAACTTCCAAACATTGGTTTAATCTTGCCATACTACTTAAAAAGTAAAATAATATCGTGTTCAATAAGAAGTAGATTTTTTTTGGAGGAGTACATCTTATGACCAAGAGCGCTACAATTAGTATATCCTATTATAGGAAAATTATGAGTGTACTTTAATTTAATAGTATGTCAATTTGGCAATTGAGTATTATTGTGCTTCCATAAATTCTTCTTAACTACGCCTTTTAGTTTTTGTTTACGTTTTACCAAATTGCTAAAGTTTAGCATTGTTTGGATGACATTAAAAAACATGTGATATTATTATACCTTCTGACATACATGTTCTTTAAATGTATTTCGTTTCAAATGACTATGGAAACCTAAATACACTGTAAATCTGTAACTACAACTAATTTTTCCTGAAGATTAATATTTTCCTAAATTTCAAAATAGTCTCGACTCTCTCCAGTGTCAATTCATGAAACAACGTATCATAAGAATGAACCAAGGGCAAGCAGCTTATCCTCCACCGTAAGAACCTTATACCTATATTCCCCAAGAACATTGACCATCGTAGAAGAGAAAACATTTGATTATTAAGATTCTAGAAACTTACAACCTTGTACAAGAAATGTCAATCTAATAATAATTCTTTTTAAGTATATTGTATATTGACTACTACTCTTTTATCGGATCTTCTCGTAGCCTAATTGTAAGTAACTTGGGCCAACATAAGATTTCAAAATTAACCATACTAACTTTTTAACAGAAGTGAAATTCGAAACAAAAAAAATAGCAACAGATTACATATACAATTTTTTTGTATTTGAAATTATATTAATCTAAGCCAGTAGTAAGCCACGTCCAAGCAAATCCATAGAGAATGTATAAAACGAAAGTATTAGGCAGCTGCTAGATTTATCTGAATAGTGAGCAAATATTCTTCTATCATGGTTTCAAATTTGATTGTCGAAACTCGAAACTCTAAAAGAAGTGTGTTTGTTTTTTTCTCACCCTTGGACAAGCAATGGGCATACAAACCATCAACATTAGAGGCATACAATATCATTAGCCAGTAAATCTTGGTCTAGTAAATTTTCTCCAGAATTAAACCTACAATATCAAGTGCAACTAAAGAAACAAATTACATGTTGTAATCAAACAAAGGAGGTTAAGTGGGAGCCAAGAGGCACTCTCAATCGGGAAATAACCGCATGGAGATGATATAAGCAAATAATCGTCATATGATCCTAGGAGAAACAAAGGAAACAATGAACAGGCACGAGATATAGATACACAAGAGATTTAATCAAAGCATTACCCAAGCAGATACAAAGTCTTATAAAGCAGCACAACATTTGAAAGCCAGTTGCTAGTTACCATACTCTCTTTTTTCATCATCATCGTCATTTCTGACTCCTCTACAATTTACCATCGTCCTAGGCAGCGACAATGACAGTTGAGCAGAAAAATCAAGTAACAGAGAGAGCCAAGCTTTTGGCATCAAGATTTAGTAATCTACATATCAAAGACTAGGATATTAATACCTAGACAACATGATAAAAAATCATGCTATTAACTTTTGGTGGCGCTTTGACAAGCAAGAATAACCCCGAGCATTTGTCAAGAAAGATTGAACACACAAATTAGAAGCATCTTGTTAATCACATGACTTCAAAATTGAGTTTTTAACCATGTGGTAAAAAGGTGAGGCACTTACATCAGTGCTTAACTGCTTACTATCGCTGCTCTCACAAACTCTCACATCTAGCGTCCTAGTGAAGTTTCAGAGGGTAGTGTACTCCTAGATAAAAGAAATGGCGTTATGTTTTTGGAGGGGAAAAAATTGAGTCCACATTAACAAAAACCAATCAAGAACGTCAAGAGAAACAGACAGCTTACTATCATGGTCACAAATAGGACGAATCAAGTTCCACAGTTTCCAGTAATCATTGAGCATATATAGAAGCAAGTATATATTGAAGCCATCATGACATAACAGAAACAAAATCCTATAAAAAAGCATGAACTGATAAGGACATTCATTAGTATTTATTTGTTTAAAAGGCCTATAAACACAAGCATACTAAAAACTCAGAGAAGGCACAAAAAGTAAGAACAATCTTAAGTTTGCATCAACTTAGATCATACATCTTACCATAGTCGCTGAGGTATGATCCATTGAATCACCATCAGACTTCAGCAGTGGAACCCTCAGCCATAACTTGAAAGCAGAATGACATTTAAACAACAACAAAAAAGAATAAATTGAAGATGCTCTTGTAAATAAGAGGCTCAATCTAAATAAAGCTTGACCGATAGCAAGAAACTTGTAAACCACCTGCAAGTGAGCCAGCCCTTGTAAAATATGGTCTACACATGTAGCATAATTGGCACACGAAGTCCCTTTAGGTGTAGGAAGAAGGCATGCCTGCAACAAATAACAAACATTAGCAACATGCAGTTTCTCCTAAAGCATCAACAATCGAAGGCAGGAAAAGAATCGCAGCCAAGAAAACAAAGAACGGGAAGAAGACAACATGGCATGGATTAACAAACACCTTGTTGGGGTCAGATTTCACCCAACCAAGATCAACGGTAAA
Source organism: Pseudoturritis turrita (assembly GCA_900406555.1). Lineage (NCBI taxonomy): Eukaryota > Viridiplantae > Streptophyta > Magnoliopsida > Brassicales > Brassicaceae > Pseudoturritis > Pseudoturritis turrita. Next base: position 26,148 of record OVBL01000439.1, on the reverse strand, counting down.
AATGGCTAAATATCATTGTTACGGACCTAACCGACGCACTAAGGAGCCGACAATGTACGAAGCCAAAACTGTACAAAACCGACATTGTACGGAGCCGACACTGTACGGAGCCGACACTGTAAGGAGCCGACACTGTACAGAGCCGACACTGTAAGGAGCCGACATTGTAAGGAGGCGACACCGTAAGGAGCCGACACTATAAGGAGCCGACGTCCTTTGAGAAGAGGCAAGCGTCCTTTCAGCCTAACCGACGCTTTGAGAGCCGAGGTGATAATGACGTCAGAAAACATATCGCAAAAAATCGGAAAAGTAAATCAACAAAGAGAATATTTTCTGAATATTCTCGGTGGGGCGGCTGAATCTCATCTATAAAAGAAGGAATGCCTCACACAACTAAAAAAAAAAAAAAAACCATACAGACACAAATCACTTATCTCTCTGAAAAATATTTATCTCTCTACGAAAACAGTTCTCTTTACAAATTCTTGTACGAAAAATCTTATCAAAACAGCAATAATAACAAAAATCACCATTTTGGATCTCTGTTCATGTGGTTCCCACTCAGAAATTTCGGTTCCCTCTAAAAGTCTTGATCAAATTTAATTGTGCGGATTTCGGCTCCCACAATTTAGCGCCGTCTGTGGGGAGTCTACGAAATTTTCTTACTCAAAAGAACCACTGTATACGTGATCTGAAGAGATGACCACCGACGGAGAAAAGAGCGGCGAGGAGGCGAGCCGAATCAATGCTGAACTCTCTGGAGAAAATCCATAAAATCTTCCGCCGACAAACACGGAAGCCGTCTCTGCGTCCCTAACCGAAATGAAAAACATGCTAGCCACGCTGTTAAAGAAATCAGAGGAGCAAGAAAAGTTAAATAACTCGGTGAACAAACGAATTGAAACGCTAACGGCGGAGCAGCGAGCCAGCAAGCCGCGCATCGGAAGTTTGAGTTTGGTGATGAATCCATCCGGAAGGATCGCAGGGCGACTTGGCCTCAACCCAACGATCCTCGATTTTTCCACTCCCCGAAGCACAACCGCTGACGTCCCAAGGACCTCAGTAGGACTACCGCCATTGTATCCATCTGACGAACCGATGCCAGCATCAACCAGGCCAGACATCAGCGAGCCGGCCTAACTCCAGAGAGTGAGAGCCAACGATAGACGTGATCAGCATACTAACGCTGGTTCAAGTAGGCACCTTGATGGGTCGGCAGCAACCATTGTTATTAACGAGGATGACCAAACCGCAGAACAACTTGCTAACGGAGAGTTTGCCTTGGCTTTGGTAGGAAGACCAGGAACTTAATGGAAGAAGAGAAACTCCTGCGAACCCAACAGGCGCAATACGCTGACGAGTCGCAAAGAACGAGCCGAGACAACCTCTCTGGCGAACAGAGAAGAATGAGACGAACCCAAAGAGAAGAACTTGACAAAATTCGAGCCTCTCTGGCTCAGGCTGCCGCCAAAGTAAGAGCTGTTTGATCTCAGGTACATAAGGCTACCAGCGCGTCGCCTGAGATAGATCGCATGCTGGAGGAAACACAGAAGATCCCATTCACAGATCGGATTACCGAGGTGAGGGTCTCCGACCCAGAAAAGATCAGGATTCCTTTCTATGAAGGAACGACCGATCTGAAGGCTCACATAACAGCTTTCCGCATAGCCATGGGATGAGCCAACCTCAGAGAAAGCAAAAGAGATGCTGGCTTCTGTCTCCTGTTCATTGAGCACCTTAAAGGAGCAGCCCTCGAATGGTTCTCTCGACTCGAACGGAATTTGATTGACAACTTTCAACAATTGTCTGCTGCCTTCCTAAAACATTATTCCATGTTTATGGATAGAGAAACGTTTGATGCCAATCTATGGACCTTATCTCAAGGACCAACGGAGTCATTACGAAACTTCGTGGGACGATTCAAAATAGTAGTGTCAAAAGTCGAAGGTGTAAACGACAAAGCCGCCCTAACCGTGCTGAAGAAACCACTTTGGTACAAATCAGAATTCTGAAAGAAAATCGCGTTAAATGCGCCGTCAATAATTCAAGACGCGCTACACCGAGCCTCTGACTTTATAGTCAACGAGGAGGAGATGAAGATCTTATCACAAAAGTATGAAGCAGCTAAACCTGCGGGTAAAAATACCACCTCAGCTCAAAACCCACCAAGCCTCAGGAAGAATACCCAAAGCGGTGGATACGTTCATCACGAAGGATCAAAACTTGGCGGTGCCCATAACTATCAAGTCGGGTCCAGTAGCGAAAAAGGTCCATGGAACATATGGACAAGAAATTCTAACACGTACGATGAAAAGGCTTACTGCGAACACCATCGCCGTTATGGGCATTCAACTGCAAATTGTCGGAGTCTAGGCGCAAAACTTGCGGCAAAACTTTTGTCCGGAGAGCTCGGTGACCTGATTAGCCTAAAATATTTTGATCTTGAAGACAAAGATCAACCCGATTCGGCAAACCAAACTGGCGACATACCCAAACGAGGAAGAAAAGCTGACGAGGGAACGCAATCGGGTGTCCGGAGAAGAATAAAAATGATAATGGGGGATCCCAATACTGCCAAGATACCGTATTCTCAATCAAAGCATTTCAGCGGAGAGCTGAAGCTAGCATCAACTGGTCAAAACCCGCCGAATGAAGTGATTTAATATGAAGAAAACGAGACTACCAGCATCGATCGATCTCACAATGATCCCCTCGTCATTGAACTGATTGTGAATGATTGCGACGTCGCCAAAGTCCTGATCGATACGGGAAGTTCCGTGGACGTCATCTTCTGGGAAACCTTTAGAAGGATGAATATCAGCTTATCCGAAATTATAGCAGCTCCAAAGCCTCTAACTAGATTTTCAGGAGAGACGACGATGACCCTCGGAACAATCATGCTGCCTATCAGAGCCGGAGAAGTGACGAAGGTGGTGGAATTTTTGGTCGCCGATCATCCGGCGTTATATAACATAATAATGGGAACACCGTGGATAAATTCCATGTGAGCCGTGCCATCAACATACCACATTTGCATAAAGTTTCCAACCTCCAGCGGAATCAAGACAATCTGGGAGAACCAGAAAGAGTCCTGAATTTGTTTTTTGACTGAGCATAAGCTCAGGAGATCCGTGACGGAACTAAACACAAAAACGAAGCGTAAAAAGGTAAAAACAAATCGGGAAGCCAAAAAAGATCTGGCAAAGTTGTTATAGCAGTTACAAATCACAGAGGATTGCCAAGAAGAGGTTGGACCTACTTGCAACACCGTGATCTCGGTTTGCAATGACGACAATCATCCGGAGCGCTGTGTAGAGATCGGAGCCAAGCTAGACGAGGCAATCAGAGAAGAGCTGATCTCTTTTCTGAGAAAAATGTGCATACTTTCGCTTGGTCGGCTGAAAATATGCCCGGCACCAGCATCGTCGTAACTTGTCACGAGCTAAATGTAGACCCTACTTTCAAACCAGTAAAGCAGAAGAGGAGAAAGCTGGGACCCGAATGAGCTAAAGTTGTGAATGATGAAGTAGAGGGACTGCTAAAGGTGGGATCGATCCAAGAAGTGAAATTCCCCGATTGGCTAGCTAATCCCGTCGTGGTAAAGAAGAAGAACGGAAAATGGCGAGTGTGCGTCGATTTCACTGATCTCAATAAAACTTGCCCAAAAGATAGTTTCCCGCTCCCACACATTGATCGTTTGGTGAAAGTAACAGCGGGCAACAAACTCCTCTCATTCATGGATGCTTTCTCTGGATAAAACCAAATCCTGATGAATCCAAATGACCGAGCGAGAACCGCATTCATAACAGATCGTGGAACATGTTGCTAAAAAGTAATGCCGTTCGGTCTCAAGAATGCTAGAGCCACGTATCAGCGACTGGTGAACAAAATATTTTCCAAACAACTCGGGAAGACAATGGAGGTGTACATTGACAATATGTTGGTAAAGTCACTCGAAGAAAAATACCACGTGGCCCATCTCAAAGACTGTTTCGAACAATTAAATCTTCACAATATGAAGCTTAATCCAACCAAGTGTAGGTTCGCTGTCACATCTGGAGAATTCCTCGGATATCTCGTCACCCATCGGGGTATCGAGGCAAATCCAAAGCAAATCAACCCCCTGATTCAAATGGCTTCACCAAAGACGAAGCGAGAAATCTAACGACTTACAGGACGTGTCGCCGCACTGAACCGATTTATCTCACGTTCCACCGACAAATGTCTGTCATTCTACGATACTCTGAGGGGCAACAAGAAATTCGAGTGGACAGATAAATGTGAAGAGGCGTTCCAGCAACTGAAAAACTACCTAGCCAGTCCTCCAGTACTTGTGAAACCTCTGGAAGGCGAACCTTTGTTCTTGTACTCTTGTACACCGCCGTCTCCACCACCGCAGTATGTGGAGTACTCATTAGAGAATAGCGCAATGAGCAGATGCCAATTTTCTACGTCAGTCAGACATTAACCTGCGCGGAAACACGGTACCCGCAAATGGAGAAATTAGCACTCATCGTAGTAATGTCTGCTCGGAAGCTGCGACCATATTTCCAGTCGCATCAGTCCAAGTCAGTCTGGAAGATTGGCGAAATGGGCGGTGGAACTTAGCGAATATGATATCCAGTATCAGAGCAGAACCTGCGGCAAAATCACAAGTGTTAGCAGGTTTTTTGATCGAACTCCCTGCAGAAGGAATAGAAGAACCAACCCCAGACTCCGTATGGGCACTCCACATGGACAGGTCGTCCTCAAAACAAGGTTCCGGAGTTGGGATCCGCCTAACTTCACCAACTGGAGAGATTCTGGAACAAATCATTTCGGCTAATTTTCCACGCATCCAACAACGAAGCAGAGTACGAGGCCTTGATAGCCGGTATGAAGCTAGCCAAAGAAATTAAAATCAAGAATATTCATGCATTCTGTGATTCTCAGCTAGTCGTGAATCAATTCAGTGGCGAGTACATAGCAAGGGATGAAAGAATGGAGGCCTACCTGAAAATAGTCCAAGGACTAGCCGAACAATTCAACGAATTCAAATTGACTCGAATACCCCGGGGAGAAAATGCTCTGGTAGATGCGTTGGCAGCACTAGCCTCAATATCCGACCCAGGATTGAAAAGAGTTATTCCGGTGGAATTCATCCAACATCCTAGCATTGAAATCCTTGGAATCATCAACCTAATCAACCCACTAGAAGAAGAGCCAGCAAATGATAATCCTCCAGGAGAAAATGGTATAGCCGATATGGATGAAGACCCACAACAGATGGAAGGAGAATACGGTTGCGACAAGGAGTGGATGGGAGCAATCTGTGTATATATCATGGATGGCGAGGTGCCATCCGACAAGTGGGCCGCCAGAAAACTCAAAACTCAGGCTGCTCGGTACATTTGGCTAGACGGAGAAGTTTTTAAATGGAGATTGTCGGAACCATTGATGATCTGCGTAGAAGGCGCAGAAGCTAGAAAGATCATGGAGGAAGTACACAGCGACTCATGTGGTAATCATTCCGGCGGAAGGGCCCTGGCGATAAGGATCAAGCGTCACGGCTGCTATTGGCCGACTATGGTGAAAGATTGCAAGAAGTTCTCCGCTAAGTGTGAGAAATGTCAGTGGCACGCTCCAACAATTCACCAACCAATAGAACTGCTTTCGTCAATCTCAGCTCCCTACCCTTTCATGCGGTGGTCGATGGACATCGTCGAACCTCTACACAGATCCAAGCAGAAAAGATTTTTGCTAGTTCTGACGGATTACTTCTCCAAATGGATCGAAGCCGATTCATATGCCAGCAAAAAGGATGTCCAAGTGGAAAATTTTGTTTGGAAAAATATCATATGCCGACATGGAATACCGTACAAAATTATCATGGACAACGGTTCCCAGTTCATCTCAACCCGTTTCAAAGCATTCTGCGAGAACTGGAAGATAGGATTGAGCAAATCAATGCCACGCTATCCACAGGGAAACAGCCAAGCAGAAGCGGCGAATAAAACTATCCTTGACGGATTAAAGAAATACCTTGACAAAAAGAAGGGTCGATGGGTTGACGAGCTCAAAGGAGTCCTTTGGTCCCACCGAACGACCCCGCGATGAGCCACCAGAGAAACTCCATTTGCCCTTGTCTATGGAATGGAATGTGTAATTCCTCCCGAAGTGGAATTTCTAGGAATCCGGCGCAGGCTCCTTTGCGGACAAGAAGGCCTAAATCATTTGATGCTTCTCGACGAACTTGACCTAGTAAATGAAAGGCGAGATCAAGCTCTTATCCGGAAACAAAACTATCAACAAGCAACCGCCAAATATTACAACTCAAATGTCCGGAGCCGAACGTTCCACGAAGGAGACTTAGTCCTACAAAAGGTCTTCCAAAACATAGTAGAAATGAACGCAGGGAAGTTGGGAGCCAACTGGGAAGGATCCTACAAAGTCACCAGAGTGGTCCGTCCAAGAGTGTACGAACTAGCTAACATGGACAACGTTGCTGTACCAAGATCTTGGAACGCAATGCACTTAAATATGTACTATTACTAAACTATGCAAATCAATGAACTACGGAGAGGTTTGATCCCTTAAAAGGGTACGTAGGCAACCCATCTTTGGATAGGGTTCAGCTGCCCCTCTCCTAAAAAGGGAGGGGGGGGGGGAGTGGGTACGTATACACGTATACTCCCATTTCTCATAACACGATCTTACGCAAAACTTCAAAAAAATTGTCTATACGGTCACTCTGATACATTCGTCATCTCGTCTGTTACTGGCCACAACAATGAACTATTACATCCTTACGGATTTAAGCGCGTTATATAAATTATGGTCGAGTATACCTCGTCCAATGTTTACTTTCAAAATGGGCATGTAAGTCGAGACTACATCGCAGACCCTAAAACTGAAGTAAACATTCGAAACCCAGCAATCACGTTTCTTAACACGCTGGTCTTTAAACATCTCAAAATATAAATATTAAACGTATATCATTTAGTATGAGATACTTAAACATGTTTTATCTAAACAAATACTGCAAACAAAAACCAAAAGCCGTTCATAAACGTCAAATGGATAAAGCCGTCTAGGCACCATGTACAAAAAATAAAAGAAAAAGACTAAGTCAAAAAGGAAATATGGATTGCAAAGACCCTAACACCACGGCGGGAAAATACAAAAAGTACTAAGGGAGATTTGCCTCGGCAGCTTTCTCAGCAGCGAGCATGGCAACAACAGGAATACCCGCATTAGAACCAGAAAAGTCCTCAACACTAACAGTCGCCGCGACATTTTCCAACGACTCATTGCCTAGAAGAGAACCCACGGAATCTGAGGAAACTGGAGACAGTCTGAGACAGTCTCTCAACCCGATAGCAATCCCCTCGAACTCATCACCGGCTCCCTCCATATCCACTCTCCATTCAGATAACTTTGCCACCTCAGACTCTAAATTTGGCGCGTTATCCTTTTGAACGATAGCGATAAGTTGGAGATTGCTGTCAATCTGCGCGAGATCAAGCTCCCTTTCCTTGGCCTTCTTCAGCGCCTCAATTTTTTTATCCGCCTTGGCAAGCCTCCCCTGGAATTTCTCGGTCAAATCCCACTTCGCCGCCTTCTGGGCCTTTTTCACATTGGCCTCATGCAAGGCGTTAATCCGTCTTTTCAGCGACGACACCACAGCAGACTCTCTGGCCATAGCATCCTCCAAACTACGAGCATGGCTTGTGGCTTGAGTCAAAACTGACACCAACTTGGCAGCATCCTTAGTCTCCACCTCGGTGAGTTTACTCTTCAGCACAACAGCTTCCTTCCGCGCCTCCTCAACTCGGCGCCTATCTTTTCGAGCATCCACCTCATAACCGATGGCCATTTGTTGATATACGCCAAGAACTACGATAAAAACAAGATTTTTAGCGCCCAAAAGCCAATACATAAGGAAGTTCTCAAAAAAATTTAGCTTAACATACCTTAGTGCCTCGCAAAGATATATCGGCGTACAAATTGCTCTCCATTAGAGTGTCAGGAGGAGGCATACGATCACCAGAACACATGATCTTGGAAAAAAGTACAACCGAGGTAGAAGCGTCATTACATAAAGGGACCAAGTTGGCGACAACATTCTCGGACCAAGGGACGTTACACTTGATCTTTTCTCAGCATTCCTGTCGGAAGTACTTTTCCCTTATCAACATCAGAGGAGCGCTTTCGGGTCGCCACCTCTTTTTGCTGAGAAAGCGTCAAGACAGAAGTCCTAACAACAGAGCGGAGTGCCGAGACAGTATGCCTTGCCTCGTCACAAAGTGGAGTTGGCTCAGAAGAAACCACGATGTTGGGATTTGGCTCCGTCACCTCGGCAGCAATGACAATGACTCTGGAGGTTTGCTCATCGACTCTTATAGGCATCTCGGCAGCTCGCTGTGCAGCCTGCTCCTGCTTATCGTGAATCGTCTTCCTCTTTCCCATTGGCTCCTTAGTATCTTGAAAAGACGAAGTACAAAATTCTGAGCTGGCGGGAAAGTCAAAACCTGCAAAGAAGGCTCGAGCTTTTTCAACTCTTTCCAAAGAAAACTACTCCTCCCAATGAGTCAAGTTTGCAGCTAGCGTGTCCCGAAACGCTAGCATATCCTCCGGAACCGACGGCAGAAGGTGAAGAACTGCCAAAAAAAAAAAAAGAGAAGTAATGATCAGAGGACAAATCAAAAGGAAATGTGTCTCAGAATCCTAAAAAGCTGCGATCGGCTACCAATGGATCCCCAGTTCGCCTTGACGAGTTTCAGGCAATCGCCTTCAATTGTTGCGTCATTAATAGGAACAAAAAAAAATGGCTCCCCCAATCGTCGTCGTTACTCTTAAACTCCTCAATTATCCTCATGTGCTTCTTGTTAGAGATATAATACGTCCCGGGGAACGAGGTTTTCTGAAACTCAAGAAAATTCTGGAGGTGAATAACTTAAACCTCTGTTTCGCACTCGTAGCTCCGAATCAAGATGCCTACCAAATGACGCATTCCGCGAGGAGTAATCTGACCCAAAGCAAGACCTTTTTTCTTCAGTAGTCGGACGATCAATCCAGGGATCGAAAACTACAGAAGACTCGAGTAGAAAAAGCTTTCATATAAGCTAAACTAGTTCGGCGGAGACTTGTCAAGACGATCCGATGAAACGGGGACAATTAGCTCCACTTCCTCTGAGATACCGAATCGCTGTCTCAATGTCTCAAAGGTCTTCACAGTTGATAAAGACGAACCAGGTGGATCGGCTCGCTTCTTTGGTACCCCTGTTCTTCTCCACTTATTCTTCCTAGACGAGCCGGCTCCCTAGCTTGAAAATAATTTTTCCAGTCACCTCTTCCTCATCAACAAACTCCTCCGGCTCAATTTTGACGTCTTCAAACTGCTGTTCGGCGCCTGTTTTAATGGAACCATCTAAAATTAAAGGAATCACAAATCCAAATTTGGGCGTTGATGAAATTATACGGTAACGAGCCAAAAAGGGCGGCGGCAAACCAAGCGAACCAAAAAACGGCATCTTCAAGCTGGAAAAGGTGAGCGAAAACCGGCAGCGGCAAGGATGAGAACCGACGGCGATAAGTAAGCAAAAAAAAAAAAAAAGTTAGCGAGCCGGCGAACGGACGCAAAAAAAGAAAATAATAAAAATAAAAATAATATTATTCATATTTAGCGAGCCGCGAACGACCAAAAACAAAATATATAAATATATATATATATATATATATATATATTAATAATAATAATTTCGCGAGCTGGCAAAACGAGAAAAAACAAAATTCATAGGTAGCGGACGCAAAAAAAAAAAAAAAAAAATTGAAGAGAGGGAAGGGAGCTACCTTATTTTTGTGTATAGGAAGGATGGTGTGATGAAGAAGAAGAGAAGAATTGAGTATTTATAGGAGAATTGGAGGAAACACTATGTAAAAAAAAATATATAAAAAAAAAAAGATTAATAATAATAAAAAAAAATACTTTATAAAAAAAAAAAAATTAGCTGTTGTCCGACGCAGTGATTATTATTTCTGAAAAAATTAAAATATTCACATGTTCATAAAAAACCTGAAAAGACGGCTCATCATGTCGATCTTGGCAGCAACTGATCTATCAGCTCATCACAATTGTTCTGCAATTCTAACGAGCTGGGGGGCTAACTGCTGGGGAGAGATTTCACCCAACCAAGATCAACGGTAAAAATGGCTAAATATCATTGTTACGAACCTAACCGACGCACTAAGGAGCCGACAATGTACGAAGCCGAAAGAAACTGTATAAAACTGACCACTGTACGGAGCCGACACTGTACGGAGCCGACACTGTACGGAGCCGACACTGTACGGAGCCGACACTGTAAGGAGCCGACACTGTACGGAGCTGACACTGTAAGAAGCCGACACTGTATAGAGCCGACACTGTAAAGAGCCGACAGTGTAAGGAGCCAACACCATAAGGAGCCGACACTATAAGGACCCGACATCCTTTGAGAAGAGGCAAGCGTCCTTTCAGCCTAACCGACGCTTTGAGAGCCGAGGTGATAATGACGTCAGAAAACATATCGCAGAAAAATCAGAAAAGTAAATCAACAAAGATAATATTTTCGGAATATTCTCGGTGGAGCGGCTGAATCTCATCTATAAAAGCAGGAATGCCTCACACACACACACACAAAAAACCATACAAAAACAAATTACTTATCTCTCTGGAAAAACGTTTATCTCTCTACGAAAATCGTTCTCTTTACAAATTTTTGTACGAAAAAGCTTATCAAAACAGCAATAATAACAAAAATCACCATTTTTGGATCTCTATTCCTGTGGTTCCCACTCAGAAATTTCGGTTCCCTCTAAAAATCTTGATCAAATTTAATTGTGCGGATTTCGGCTCCCACACACCTGTAAGAAAAGATGTGTAGCCTAACCTAATTCTTGCTTCAATGTGGGTTGTGAATCCATTCGCAAGACCTCATCTTCAGAATCCAAGTCAATCGACGAACTAATTTTTCCTGGAGAATGAAAACTGCCACTAATCAAAAACCCATCATTCATAACAAATCACAAATATGAATGTCTAAAAGTTTTCAGAGAATGATAGAGTGAGAAACCCTAAGCTAGATCCAAAATATTCATATGCGATAATTACCTAACTCAAGGATGATGATGAATCGAGATGTGAGGCTTGTCGGGGTTTGTGGAGGATCATTTCAGTGCCTAAGATTGAAAGCTTCAAATTCCAGAAGAATTAAGAGTTGGACACCTACGAATCAGATCAAATATTTTTGGCAATAAAATCGAGGTTTTTGATTATTTAACTTTACATTTCTCCTCGTTCTCACTCTAGGTTACGTTGAATCTTTAAAGATGTGTTCATAACCACCTTGTTGGTCGACTTTTGTGCTTAGTAAAAAATTCCATCAACTTTTGTATGATCTTTGAAGCATGAAAGAGGTATAAATGGAGAAGACGATTGTGGCAGTCGGATCGATTGGAAAGAAAATATGTTTTTGGAAGCGGAAGCGAGGAAAGCGTAACGATTACTTGGGGAGAGGCAATTTTTTTAGACACGTGGCACTTTTTCCTGCAATGACATGGCATATTCTGGAAAGAGATATTCTACTTTCATATAGTAGATTTGAATTTCATTTAATACTCCATAACTGTTTTTTTTATCTACTTACTCTCTTCCCTATAATTAAATATATTGTTAAATACACATTTGCAGGATATTTTTCTATATTCTAAATATTTGTTAAAAATAAAAATTTTGACCGCATCTAGAAAATAATATAACTTTCCGTTGACCAATTTTTTGAACAACTTGACCAAAAATTGGGACGTTCGATTGGTTTTGGATCTATCGAGCGTCTAAAAATAATTTTTTTTTTTTTTATATAATTTCGAAATTTAAATCTAGATTCTAATTTCCGTGGATTCGGAGTCAATCTTTAATCTATTTTTTAATTTATTTTCTTTGGAAATCTCACTCCTTCCAAATGTATTCGAATTAGCTAGGAATCTCTTCTCTTAAAAATGAATTTTAAGAACATGAACTATATATATGAGTTTAAAATATATGAAAAAGAAATCCACACTTGAAAGGGTGAATACAAATTTGTTATTGGAAAATAGATTTCATTTTTATTAGAAACAGTTTATTTTTAAAAATATATATGTCTATGAGAATGTCTTTTTTGACCGGTACATGTCCATGGCTTGGTTTTTTTTTATGTAGTTGAGTTAAAATGTGTGGTAATACGAGTAGAACTGTAGAAGTAAGAGCATCATCAACGACAAGAAACCTCTCGGATATCTCACATATATTATTTTAATAGTTTTCATTTAATTTAATTATTTATTTAAATATTAAATTATTAAAAAAATACTGAACCAATGAAGTGGCAACTAAGTTTCTAAAAGATTGGAGAACCGATTCTAATTTCAGAGACGTTTCTCTTCCTCTTTCTCTTGCTTTTATAATATTTTTTGTTTTTTAATTACTGAGAAACTATGTGAGATACTATTGGGGTGCTCTAACAAATTAGAAGATAAATTGCATCTTGCGAAAGAATAGCATTGATTTCATTTAGAAGAATAAAATTATTAAATAATATTTTATCAAAAATTCCTGCTTAGTGTATTTTTTCTACTTACCATTTTCATATGTTCTAAAAAAAATTCCAGTTCAAGATTTACTAAATTTTGTTTTCAAATATAAATTTTTTTTTTTACCAAGAAAATAGAAATTTAATTTTTGATATATATGAAAATAATATGGCAGAGCAATTAATTTATAAAAATATAAAATTATTTATTGAAATTTTTTTTATTATTTTTCTAATAGAAGAAATTCAGTCAGTTCATTTACATACATATCCTCACATATATTCTATATATACACATTCGCATGCAGATGCAGTCCTCGTACTAAACAAAATAGGGAAATGCAATCACCTGTCTCTATTGAAATCTATTGAAACTTGGGTTTTTCTATCTTTTTAAACGTATATATCTTAAGATATCATATTACATTTCGTAAATTGGTGCAAGATTTATAGACACCAAGATATCGTAGATCGCCTAAAGATAATGCTTATATAATATTCACAATGAAATTTGAATATAATAATTTAACTTAGTCATGTTACATGTTACAGGTATATTAACTGCACGTTAAGGTAATCGAGAATTGTGACCCAAATAAAAGAACAAAATAGCGTTCTGAAGTTTCCTCCTTTCGACAAAAACGTGTAATCTAGTGTTATATATGTATTACGATCTGGATATAAATCTGTAGAATCCATGATATTGAAAAGAAAAGAAAAATCGCTCAAATAAGGACTATAAAACTAAAAGTCTCTCGCTCTCTGAATTTCACATCTTGGTTTCAGATATACAAATTTCTTTCTCATCCATTTTCCAGTCTATATACATGAGGTCATCCATGTTCAGATCTCCTTGCAAGATTCCGGCAATGAAAGGGATTAAAGCATCATCGAACAACGTGAGGATCAATCCTTCCCGAAGTACAGAAGTTGCTTGTCAACTGCAAAGGATTAATCAGCCTCTTGTAAAAGCTCTGGAGGCGCCTCCAGTATCGAGTAAACCAGCCGCTCCTGTGATTATTCAGCCTCTTGTAAGTAAACCCATTTTTGTTTTGGTATTAAACTTCTTCTGTTCTTCTCAATCTGATGGGAGTTTAATGCTTTCAGCAGCTAAGCCGACCCGCACGCCGCAACCGCAAGTCCCCTACTCAGAGAGCTGCCTTTCAAGAAACTAACATCTCTCCTGAAAATTTCATATACCCTCTCTTCATTCATCAAGGTTAATTTGAGTTTGGTTTATGATTTATATAAAAAAAAAAAAATATATATATATATATATATAGTTTTTTGTGCATTAACATCTCTCTCTTTTATTTACCTGATTTATATAAATGCAGGTGAGTTAGACATTCCGATAAGAACAATGCCTGGACGTTACATGCTTGGCTGGAGACACGGCCTCATCAAAGAAGTGAGTGTTGTATCTTTTGATCACCAAGAAGTTCTGAGCCTAGATCCACAATCTTTTCGGGCGGGAGCCCATAGTAACTTGAATAATTTAGTTCTCTCCCCGTCTTCGGTTAGTAGAACCGAAGACCTTCCCACTTCTGGTGGTGTCAGGTTGAGCTACCAAAACCTTAGGGACTATAGAACTGACGCCTGTTTCTCATTTTACTTGTAAAGAGTTTTGTTCACGATTTATTCTGACAGTGGCCTAAAATAAAGACTTTTAAGATATAGCATCGATGTCAACTAAGCCTCATGTGTTATAAGAATGAATTATCTTCTTTGCTAAGCATCAACCTAAACCACTCTTGTGTATGTTTTGGGAGAACAGGTTGTAAGGGCACGAGATGTCGGTGTGAATAGCATTATGTTATATCCTAAAGTTCCTGATGCGTTAAAGGTTTCATCAGTTTTATCTTAATTATAAAGAACCCACATAGAAGTTCCCATACATAGCAATCAAATTTTTCTTGTTTAGTCTCCAACAGGTGAAGAGGCGTTCAACGACAACGGTCTAGTGCCTCGAACAGTTCGCCTTCTCAAGGAAAAATTCCCTGATCTGGTAATTAAGATACATACATACGTATATACATGTCCGGCTCCATAGCTAGAGGATTTGGTCCTGACATGATAATGTCTCTTTTTTTGTTTTTTTCGATAATGTCTCTTTTTGATTAATTTCACAAGGGTATCTACACTGATGTCAATTTCGATGAGTACTCATCTAGTGGGCATGGTGGGATCGTAAGAGAAGATGGTAAGAAATACCATTTGTACATTTTTTGAAAAAAAAACAGCACACTTTCAAAGTGATTTCCGAACCTATTATGTTTTGTAGGTGTGATATTGAATGATGAAACGATTCACCAACTGCGCAAACAAGCAGTTTCACAGGTAAAGGTAAAACCCTTTTTAACCAAAGAAACAAAATGTTTAGAAATCTAATAAAAAGTCATGCAGGCTCGAGCTGGAGCAGATGTAGTTTGTACCAGTGAAATGTTGGATGGTCGTGTAGGAGCGGTTCGTGCAGCTCTAGATGCTGAGGGCTTTCAACATGTTTCGATAATGTCTTACTCTGTCAAGTAAAATACTATATACTTAGCATCTCATCTTGCTTTGTTTTCTATTAAATCCAAGCTCATTAATTGCATTCACTCTACCAACAGGTATACAAGTTCATTATACGGCCGTTTTCGCAAAGTGCAATTGGACAAGAAAACGTAACCACTGTAATCTCGATTGATTGTTTGCGTTTGTGTTTAGTTTTGCATTTACAGTATTTTATTTCAAATGAAACCAAATTTTTTTGGTATTTTTAAACACTATCGTTTTATTAATTATAAACACACACGCCATATGCTATAAGTAAAAGAAACTATGTTTGCATTTAGTACATGCGTTTACACTTAGCAAAAATGTTAAAAACATTATAAATGTGTTTTACATGTAAACGTGAATGCAAAGACATAATTTGGCATGTGAAACCATTGTAAGATTTCTTAGCTTGCTTTTTCTAATTATTAATTTTGTTCTTGTTAAATGGTGGGTGAATAAAAGTTATCAGTTAAACCCAGCAAATTCAAGAGAGGCATTGATCGAGGCACGAAAAGACGAAGCTGAAGGAGCCGATGTCATAATGGTGAAGCCAGCGCTCCCTTCTCTCGATATCATACGCTTATTGAAGGACCAAATTCCGTTGCCCATTGGAGCTTGCCAGGTTTCTGGTGAGTACTCAATGATCAAAGCCGCCGGACTTCTCAAGATGATAAATGAGGAAAAAGTTATGATGGAGTCATTGATCTGTTTACGCCGAGCTGGTGCAGATCTTATTCTTACGTACTTTGCTCTTCAAGCTGCTACAATATTATGCGGCGAAAATAGACAAATAATATCAAACTAGAGATTGATTGTTTGAGTTTGTGTCTATTTTAGATTTATTTTTAAAATTCTGAATGTCTTATGAATTTTTTATATATGCAAACGCAGAAATAAATGCTTGAAACAATTAGACTTCTTTCTACTATTTTTTCCATTCACCTATATTATTAATAATGACATTTATCTTTATTACACTTTCTTAAGGACCCAGAAATATCCCATTTCCAACCCACAAAATCTTCCTCGATGTTATGTAAAGCTGGCTATCTATATATTCTATATGTTTGTTTATAAGTGTCGTTTAAGATTTTTTTCACACAATTAAGAAAAAATTAAAGTTTTTGTTTTACTTCTAATTAATACATTATATTGTTTAATATTAATAATTTAATAAATTAAAAAATATGGATCTACATTGAAAATATAAAACGACACTTAAAATTAAACAAGTTTTTAAGTCTAAAACGACACTTAATATAAAAAAGAGGGAATATATGTTTGCTTAGGAATTCTGATTTTCTTGTATATTTCTTTTCATAAATTGATTTTCTTCCCTAAAACCTTAATTTATCAACCGTTTCAAGTTTCAACCCGGCAACGATCTTCAATTCACGCTACTTACTACCCTTTGTCTCACTTTGCAAGCTAGGAATTAATTATGGAAGTTGCAAGTCCAAGATAAATCTTAGATCAATCCTTAAATCTCCTACAAGCATATGTTGCGAAAAAATAGAAATTATAGTTTATTAATCCTTAACAAGTATCTAGAAATAAATATCCCACGCGAAACAAGAAAAGTATGACCCAAAATCATCCTCGCCTGTATGCTCTCGAATGCAGCATTTTTCTTCTTGGATTTTGGGTCGATTTTGTCAACCCTGCAATTATCTTCAGTTGACGTTACACCTTTTTGTTTCACTTGCAAGCTAAGAATCAAATATGAAAGCTCCGTTGTGAATATAACCAATTAATTAAAGAGGTTTTTCTTTGGACAAACATTTTTATATTAATCTTAAATCGCGGTTACAATTATTCGAAAAAGCCGAGAATTCGATGCCAAAGAGTCCGAACTTAAACTTAAAGCAATATTGAAATACAAGACATGAACTTAAAAGTAATATTGAAATACAAGACATAAGAAAGATAAGATAAATGGTTACAATCATAGATAATAACCGGAAACTTCTTCGAAAGGGTTAGTTCTTTTACCATTAGGCGAATGAACAAAACTTTTAGTTCGTAATGCCTTTAAGGCTGAGCGTTTAAAAATGTTTTCCACAAAAAAAAATGTTGGTAAAATGGTTCTCTCCGAAACGGAAGAAAATGATGAAAGCGATTTTTCCATAGTGGAGAAAGTTGATGAAAATTGTCTTTTCCATGATGAAGGACTTCAATTGATACGATCTCTTCACGTAGAAGAAAATTGTTTTGGTGGACAAACACAATACAGGGAAGTTTAATCCCTCAACCAAAAGCAATACAATGAAGTTTGTGCAAACTGTTGCTGGACTTGACTTAGGTTCAAAATCAACTAAGGGGAGATTGGACTGGAGGAGGGAGTCATGGGCCAGGCCCATATCTTTACCCCAATGAGTGGTGACGGCGAGGCAGTAAAGAGTCACCGGAGACCCATCTTTATGGCGAGATATTCATCGATGAAGAACATTGAGTTTGAGAGAGCGCGGCGGAGATGGCTAGAGGTTGTCGGCAATGATGTAGCCAGAGAACGCGGCAGTGCTGGCGTCCCCTTTTGGACGAGAGGTGATACAAGTTTTCGAGAGATTACGACCAAGTTCCGAGCCGGAGATGGAGAGTCGATGGGGTCCGGTGGGTCCGGCGGATCCGGAGGGGGTGACTGGAGTCTCGCCGGCGATACCGGATCTAGCCAAGGCGAGAAGATTGATAGACGTTCTGTCATCTCCAACATAGAGAGGCCACCGTACGGAAGTTCGTCTTCGTTAAAGGCATGAGACGGTGAGACGATGAGTTTTCTCACCGGAAGAAGGAGATTTGTTAGAAAAGATCTCGCCAGAAAAGCTGTGGCGGCGGAGAGAAGGCATGATGGCTGCTTCAGAGGAGGGAGGCTTTGTGTGACGCCCTAACTCGGTGAACCTATCCGGGGTTAAGATACCAGCGAACCATCATAAAAATGACCGTAACTACTTAGTCAAATTTTCGGCCATTATTAAAACAATTCATTTACAACTTAGCGGAAGACTAACAACTTAGCGGGCTCACGAACATGCATAAAGCAATTCAGAGTATTTATTTCAACTTTAAACCAGGTCCACAAACGATATTCAGGTTCCAACTTAAGCAATAACGAAATCAGACCAAGCATCAAACATATGCAATCACCAACCAATATCAAACAATGCTTAAATAACATAAACCCCGTCCTAATCCATCTCCTCCTTTCCAGCCTTGTCTCGCGTGCTCCTTAGCCACTTTCATTACCTGCCACCATGAAAAGGGGCATAAACAAATGAATTTGCTTAGTGAGATCGGTCATCCCGTCTCACCAGCTAACATCCAACATCATTCATATGATAACATAAGCCAATATTAACATATTATCAACATGTCCACCATTAACATATTATCACCATGTTCATATTAACATATCATCACCATGTTCATATAACATATTATCACCATGCTCATATAACATATTATCACCATGTTCAAGCATTAACATAACAAACTCAAACAATCACCCGTACGTAAACGTACAACAAACCGTGTTGATCAAACACCACCATGATTACGTGTGCACACTATCACCATACACCGAAGTGTACCACCATACACCGAAGTGTACCACCATACACCGAAGTGTACCACCATACACCAAAGTGTATCACCATACACCGAAGTGTACCACCATACACCGAAGTGTACTACCACAAACACAACACGCAAACATAGACTCTATGCATCATACAAACAATCCTAGATGCAAGCTACGGTTACGAACTCACCTTAGCAAACGGATGGTCGATGGAAACACCTTGGTATGATTGCTATCACCTAGTAATCCGTACACTCATCTAATCCATACGATCCAAACACACCACAAACAACAACAAATGTCTTATTAAGACCAAGCCAAACAACAAACATTCGATAAACTTTTCGGGTTTATCGAACCTTACCCGAACCACACGCAAACCACACCTGGTACGTACGGCGGACACACCCTGGTACGTACGAAAACAGTCCCTGGTACGTACGGAAACAGTCCCTGGTACGTACGCGAAACAGACCCTGGTACGTACGGAAACAGTCCCTGGTACGTACGCCAAACAGATCCTGGTACGTACGGAAACAGATCCGTGAACACCAACCACCACCTTTTCCGAATCAAACCACAAACAGATCAGAACCAACCAAGGCATTCGATCTATGAAACACACGGGTTCAATTGATCTTACCTAGATCTGAACCATACCACAACCAAACACACCCGAATGGTTGAACCACACACACGGATGAGATCAACCCACGTCCGTGAACACCACCTTCACCCTTGCCGTGACAACAACATCAAAATCAAAAACCACCAAGGCACGGATCCATAAAACAAACACAAGGTTCATTGATCTTACCTAGATCTCGAACCACGATCCACTCGCCTACGCTCCTTATCCTTTGACAACGTGAATCACCCTTTTCACCTTATACAATCACGATCCTCAAAAATCAGAGCCAAACAACCAAACAAACGAAGAGAAACACTAAGTTTCAATCGATTCTTACCTAGAATCTCAACCCGCCAACCTTAGCTCTTGATTTCGCAAATCCGACGATGAACACCACGAAGAACTCACGAAGAACGAAAAACTCTCTGCCTCTTGCTCTCGTTTCTCTTGTTTCTCTCTAAGTGGCGGAAAGGATAAAAGAGGAGAAGAAGCTCACGGCCACAACATATATATAGGCATTAAACGCATTAAATACCAAAACCCTAGCCTTGGAGAGAAAGGCATTCGGTTTACTCCAAACCGGCTCAAACCAGCCTTAACCAGCCGCCACTTATATATGTTATCCACGGTCCAAAGGCCCAATATCAACAACTCAAACTCACGGTCCAATAACCAACAATCTAGCCGAAACTCGATCCAAGGGTGGTAAAACGTGACCCACGGGTCAATATGCCGTAGCCCACCATGCCTTAGGCAATTTTCTTAGTTTTTCCAACCCATATTCGAACCAACCTCAACTATCACTCGTACCAAAAATATAAACACGGATCACGGGTGTTACACTTTGCCTAGGGGGAAAATCTGGCGGCAGAAAGACGGAGATCCATTCCGATGGTTTTGTGCTTGCAACGACATCTCGGAAGACATGCCTCGGAGAAAGAAAAACTAAGGCGAACCTGGGTTTGACCAACTCACTCCTGTCCTGTGGACTATGTTCAATTGTTGTCCAATTTTCTTACAATTAGAGAGAGGTTAAGTTACCAATTTTCGTATCAAATACTCAACGTCCAACATCCCATAATAAAATCCGGAAACAATTGTCGCAAATTACTCTATAACTTATACAATAAAAATCATTACATTTCATGCTCCTATACCTTACTCTAATCGCTTCCTCCAAATTATACCATACCGCCATAGTCTTCTTTTGCAATATGCGAATTACACATTAGAAAAAGGAAAAAACAAAAAAGCCTATTTTTCACGAACACAAGCAAAGATAGATTAATAATTTCTGTGACACCCACAAAATACTAGAGAAGATTTGTCTTTATTCTGATGAACGTTCATTTAAGTATCTCTCAGCCACGGCGGCATGAACGGCAGCTCCAACCGGTAAACTATCTTCATCGATCATGAAATGAGGCGAATGACCGATGTGGACTGATCCAAGTTCTTCATTTCTTATGCCAATGAAGTAGAATGTGGCCGGGATGATCTCTGAGTAGAAGGCAAAATCTTCGGCTCCCATCATCTGTGGAGCCACCGTGAAATGGCTATCTCCTAGTAAATCGATGGTGACTTTTTTTAAGTGTTTGTATATTGCATCATTGTTTGAGGTTGGTGGGTAGATAGCGTTCTGTTTCTCAAAGAAGTTTACTATCGCTGTGCAACCGAAAATCCCTACTTGTTCCACGAGTACCTGCAGTTACAAAAGACTCATATTTTTAAGAGAAATTCAGAGAAATAACCTTTTTTAGATATAATTTGCTCAAATACTATTTTTTTTTTAATATTAAGAGTTTTTGAACGTAGACCCATATATCCTCTCAAGCTAGGGACCAAAGCATTTTATATGATTTCTCCCAAATGTCATTCGAACCAGCGATTTCTAGGTTTAGCTTGAGATAGTCTACGAGTTGAACTCTTGGTCAAATACTACATTTTCATTTTCTTTATAACAAATATTACTTTTAATTTTCATGGACACTTCTATGCCTAAACTAATTTGTCCCTTTTTTAATTCCCTACCTCTTATGATCTAACTCTTTATCTTTTTACGTAAAAAACAAAAAAAAACTCTCTCCCTTTTTAAAGACGTGTCCGTTCGTGAGCAACGGAATAAAGGCGTGCGGAATAAACTCCAACAAGGTTTAAGGCAACGATTAGAGTTTCGAATAAAGGAAGGAGTGTCTGGATTTTAATTATTTAAGATTCAGATTAGAAAAAAGAAATCAAATTTGGTCATTGACAATGAAAAGATGAACAACGGTTTTATAGGAAAAACACGTAAAAGTTTCTAAATACTTTAAACAAATTTTTCAAACTCGCGAACTTCTTTTTCGGAAAAAAAAAAAAAGATCAGTGGTAGGAGTAGGACTCGACAAAAAATCAATAATTTTTTTCTGTTTAATCCAACATCCACTCCCATTCAAAAAAAAAAAAAAATTGGATCAATGTAAATTTACGAAGAAAAACAATTTTTAAAAATTTGTTTCGACTAGAATCGGAACAAATCACAAATATTAAAATTTAGAGATGTGAATATCTACATCGATATATATATATATATCTAAAACATTTATTTATCAAATTAAGTATAAAACTAAAATATTAATTGTTAAGAACATAAATTTTAACATGATTTTATATGACTATCAAAATTTAATTTAATGAAATTTTGAGTTATAAAAACAAAAAAAAATTCTTTTGATTTTTTTTTTTACAATAGTTGTTTTAACGGAGTAAGCTGAATATATAAATTCTTACGGATATCGAGTGTCCGGATATCCAGTTAGCTATTGAATAAAAAGCCGAAAATAATATCAATTCGAAAAATCAGAAAAGAATAAAAATATCACAAAACATAAGATAATCATTTTACACCTACCAATACGTAACCCACCGCTATTTTATAGGTGGTGCCGAAATGCAAATATGCAATTTTTGTGCTAAGTTGCGATTCCGCAGTTTTAACATTAAAACGGATTCAACAATTTTGGTGTCAAAACGTGATTTATAATTAAATTCCCCAATTATGGGGTCAAATTGCACAATTTGTGATTCCAAAAATTTGGCAATAAAACCAGATTTCGATGTTTAGGAGTCAGAACGGGGTTTCACAATAATGGCGCCAAAATGTGATTTTGTAATTTTGGCGTTAAAATGTGATTTCGATATTGTTACGCAAACTCATGATATTTTCTATTTTGACATAAAATTATAAATCCACATAAATATGATATCATTTGGCTATAGTTGGGTAGTTTTTTTTTTCTTTTTTAGTTTAAATGAAGGTAGTTTAGTCATTAGACAGATTTTAGTTTAAATGAAGGTAGTTTTGTCTTTAGACCATAATTTTGGACTAGTCATAAGAATTGTCGTTGGAACTTTTGAATACATAATTGTGGACCGGAACTAAACACAAAAATTAAAATCCAAAAGGTTATGGTACGCACCTCTTGAATACGCTTCATAAGGTAGTAAAAGCTCGAGTTCGAAAAAGCTCTGAAAGTGCCACCAAGGACCACCGTGTTGGGTGCAACATCGAGACTGTGACCACCGTCAAATGAAGTCACTGACACAACCTAAAATTAGAGAAAATGTGAATCAGAATTTAGTTTTTAACTTTCAAATTTTTTGGCAGTGGAATTTGAGAAAGCACCTGAGCGTCAAGAGGACTGGCTTCACGTGATACAATACCTTGAAGACTGATGATTGCGGAAGATGCTGCCAAAATAAGATCAGCGGAACCGCCGCTTTCCTCCAGAGTGATGGCCGCCTGAAAAATCCCACATCCGGCGAGTAGAGGTCCATTTCTAGATCCAATTACACCTGTTGGATGGTTATGGGAAACATGGACGGCGAAGATAGCCTCTACATTATCTAAGGCTCCATCTTCGATCATTTTTTTAGCGCCGTTTCCAGCTTCTTCTGCGGGTTGGAATAACAGAACCACTGTTCCCTGAAAACTCGATACAAACTAGTCGTAAAATTCACATTCATAACATCGCAAATTAATTAGTGGGTACAGTACTTGAGTTGAATTTGGATGCTTTCCTTTTTTAAAATAATTAAAAAAAAATCATTAATTACTGACCCACCATAAAACAAAGTCTTACCCCGAAATCGAAAAGACATAATCCACGCATAAAATAAGCAATTAACCCAAAACCTTATAAACCGCAAGTGATCAATTTTTTTACAACCATCTACTAATGTTAAAAGAGAGTTTCATGAAGTACCTTGAGAAGATGTTCGCGAGACTTGAGAATATGAGCGGCACCAAGAAGCATAGTCACATGTGCATCATGACCACAAGCATGCATTTTGCCTGCAACTTTACTTTTGTGTTCCCATTCTACTGCTTCCTAAATAAACAAAAGAATAAGTCTTATCTTTATCATCATATCTGATCATGTGGCACAGGGTCTCTGTCAGTGAGTAACTAGATAAAAGTACACAATATTTCCTAAAATGGAAAATTTTACATGGTCACACGGAACAGAGAATATTAGGAATCTAGTTTAAAACTGTATTATTATGCCAATATAATTTGATTAACATCAAAGAAAATTTGTACATTTAGCCAAACAGTTTGCGTTGACAAGGAAAAACCCCAAACAGTTTGCATAGTTTCTCAATCTTTGACTTTCTTTTGGAAAACTTTAGTTAAAACCTAAAATCTCAACCAGAAAGACATACAAAAAGTCTTCTTGTTTCACACATCCTACAATGACAATTTTTTTACAACCTATTTTAATATATAACGTTGGATGCATCTAGTAACAATGAGGCAAATGATATGAATTATAACTCAAAAGATTGATATGTGTTAAATTTAATTTAGAATATGACACGTATAAATTTGTAGCAATAAAATAAAACTAAATTATTATTTTTTTCATTTTGGGTAGTTAAAATTTCATTTTTAAAATAATTTATTTTAAAAATTTGTCAACTTATCATACTTAACGTTTACATTTATTATTAAATTGAAGTAAAATGAATATTTCCATTTTTAAAATCTTACCTCTTTTTTTATTTTTGTTTTTTAAAAACTTAGAAACCAAATGAAAAATGTAAATGACAAAATTCGAAAGTTGATGAAAAAAATAGAAAAATGAATATAAAAATGAAAATTTTAATGAATAAAAAACAATTTATTTTGTATAACTATTCAACTATTATATGTTTAGAAAAAAATGGAATGTTTCTACGATATAACAGATTACCAATTAGAATACAATTACATCAATAATTTTGAAATATATCATATTTTTTTTATACACAGCATAAGATCTCTCACTATTTCTCTCAATTCGAAAATCCAGGATTTGAATTGATGTCCTTTCATTGATTCCTCCTAAATTGCATTGATTTATCCTAAAGATTTCATTTCAATTGGAATTTGGTTATTCACTCACACGCTAATTCTAATATACTCAATATATATATCACATACATCTTTACTTTATTTTTTTCACTCACATCTATACTTGAAAGATATGATTAAGAACCATACTCTTTTGGAATGAAAAGAAGGTTGTGTTTACCTGAATAGGAAGGGCGTCCATATCAGCCCGGACAGCAACATAAGGCGGGCCACCGGATCCGATCAAAGCCCGTATACCCGTTTTGGCAAGCGGATACCTGTACCTGATACCCATACGGTCCAGCTCGGTCCGAACAAGCCTACTCGTCTCGTACTCCTCGAACGCTAGCTCTGGGTTTTCATGGATCGTCCTCCTCACACGCTTCAGCCACGCCACGTTCTCCGCCTGATAAGCCAGCCTGAGAATCTCTTGAGAACATGCCTGGGACCAGACCCGGCACCCATTTGACCCGACCCGGCACCCATTTGACCCGACCCGAGTAGGTAGACCCGATGACTGGTTCTTGGTCGCCGTCGGCCGTAGAAGCATCCCCAATGGGTTGTTGTCGTTGGCATAATTCACTTCCAAGCAGGGTAAGTCGGTGGCGACGCTAAGAGAGACTATGATTATGTTTAGGGAGAAAGCGAGAAGGTTAAGTTTCCGGAGATTGTCCATAACTTGTTCTTCTCTTTTGAGAGAGAGAGAGAGAGGCGAAGAAAAAAAGGAAGTTAGTGAGGAGAGAGAGATTTGGGCATGTGGGGATAAAAAGGGGTAAGTGGGAGAGAGATATTAGTCACGTGGGTGAATTAGAGACATCGAATCACAACAACTGATGGGACCAATCACTTTGGACGGAGAAATCGTGAGACTCTATCCACTCTTTGACACGCCTCTGATCTCATTTCATCCTTTCTTTTTTTCTTTTTGGCGGTGATCTTTGCTAAAATGGTGCAAAAAAACAAATTTATTACTAAAATATTTTGTATTTTGAAAAATATTATTCGCAAGTTTTCTCAGCCCATAATATATTTTAGAAATTTTATCAGAAAACACGCATCACTTCTTCTTCTTTAACGTGGCAAATTTTTAAATTAAATTACTTCTTTACGAAAACTGTCACGTCAAAGTTCAAAAACTAAAAAGATATGCTAAACAAATCTTTTGTTTTAATGGTGACAAAAATTTTAGATGACATTTGTTTTGCATACTTATCTGGTTGAAAGATTTTTTTATGGACCTTTTTACTATAACAGTAGATTTATTTTCTTAGTAGATTATTACTGGTGCAAAACATTTATATGTAACATATAGACTTATTTCCCTGTTCACCTTCTTCTTCTGATCTTGTCTCGCTCGCCGGATATGCTTCTATTTTTCAGATCTGATCGTCGGCCTATTTTCTCTTCGGTTGGGATTGGGTTCCGTCCTCGCGATTTC
>OVBL01000438.1:0-166289 GCA_900406555.1 Pseudoturritis turrita | reverse complement strand
ATGTATTAGCATTGTGTATTTAAGTCTATTGCAGATGTGGGAGTCGAAACTCGCACAACCAAAACTTGTAAGGAGAATTTAGGGATTCGACAAACTTCTATGTAAAGGAACCACGAACAGAGATCCAAAGATGGTTTTTTATTATCTTAGCTGTTTTGAAAGCTGTTGTAGAAAATAACAAGTGTTTTGCTAGGTCAATTTTCAGATCCCCTTTTCAAAGAGGTACATTGTCTATTTATACGCAAATAAGTCGGCTAGACCTCTTTCCTAAAGGTATTTGGAAAACTTCCTTTCTCTGGCTCGGATGTGGGCTTCTTTCTTAGGCTTGTCATCTTGGCCCACCAATCTCTCATGGCTTGTTTCCTCGACCCAATAAAATATTGGGCTCGTTGCTTCGCTGTATCATCAGTGAGCTGGCTCGTCGTTTGTCTCGCCTGCTTATCCCAATTCCGAGCCAGATAGTTGGTTCGTCGCCCGACTTCCCTTGATGCCGAGCCTGGAAGTTGGTCTGCCAACATGTTGGCTCGTCGCCATTCGTTAGTTTACTAACATGTTGCCGAGCCAGGTTTGGCTCGTCTCCTACTTCTTCCACTACCTAGCCAAGATGTTGGCTCGTCATCATTTCTTCATGCTGCCGAGCCAACAGGGGTGTTGGCTTGTCACTCCTTTCTCCTTGCTGCCTAGCCAAGATGTTGGCTCGTCTCTGTTTCTTCCTGCTGCCGAGCCAACAGGAGTGTTGGCTCGTCGCTCCTTCCTGCTGCCTAGCCAAGATGTTGGCTCGTCTCCGTTTCTTTCTGCTGCCGAGCCAACAGGAGTGTTGGCTCCTCACTCCATCCTGCTGCCTAGACAAGATGTTGGCTCGTCTCCGTTTCTTCCTGCTGCCGAGCCAACAGGA
The DNA here is from genome assembly GCA_900406555.1 of Pseudoturritis turrita. NCBI lineage: Eukaryota > Viridiplantae > Streptophyta > Magnoliopsida > Brassicales > Brassicaceae > Pseudoturritis > Pseudoturritis turrita. Next base: position 165,394 of record OVBL01000438.1, on the reverse strand, counting down.
GTGTTGGCTTGTCGCTCCTTCCTGCTGCCTAGCCAAGATGTTGGCTCGTCTCCGTTCTTTCTGCTGCCGAGCCAACAGGAGTGTTGGCTCGTCACTCCATCCTGCTGCCTAGCCAAGATGTTGGCTCGTCGCTCCTTCCTGCTGCCTAGCCAAGATGTTGGCTCGTCACCATTTCTGCTGCCTAGCCAAGATGTTGGCTCGTCAGCATTTCTGCTGCCTAGCCAAGATGTTGGCTCATCACCATTTCTGCTTGCTGCCGAGCCAACAGGGGTGTTGGCTCGTCTCCTACTCATTCCACTGTCTAGCCAAGATGTTGGCTCGTAACCCGCTTCTTCCTGCTGCTAGCCAACAGGGGTGTTGGCTTGTCACCATTTCTTCCTGCTGCCGAGCCAAAAGAGGTGTTGCCTCGTCGCCACTTCTTCCTGCTGCCGAGCCAAGTTTGGCTCATCGCCTAGGCTTTTCCTCCATACTTAGTATTTTCAGCAGTTGATCTCGATGGGGTGAAAACCGACCCAACAGTTAGCCCCCAGCTCGGTAGTATTATTAATAATAGTGATGAGGTGAGAAGTCAAGATTGAGATCAACTATCTTTGGGCTACCGAGCCAAATTTGTGGTGAAGTTGTCATCCAGACATTGATACATGCCGAGCCAAACTGATAGTGTTGCCGAGGTGTTTTATTTCCGAGCCAGAGTATCTTATCGCCGAGCCAACTCCTTGACGTGCTGCTGATTCGTTTTCAATCGCGTTGCCGAGCCATTTTGGCATGCGATATATTTGTTTTTCATTTTGCCGAACAGATCCCTTTGTCATGTTGCCGAGCCAACTTATCATTCTTCTGACCGAGCTGTTTTGGCTCGTTATCTTGCTATATTGCTTTAGATTGTTTATTTCGCCGAGCCGTCTTCTCCTGATATGCTGCCGAACCAACCTATCATTCGTTTTTGGCTCGGCAGTAACGTTGGCTTGAAGTATCTCTGTTCATGATTACAACTTTATTGGGAACTGCAAACGTTTTTGCGTGTTTTCGAGGCCGCGTGGCGTCACGCGCTTTACTTTTATGTGTCTTTATATTCAGATTCTTGTTTCACTCCCCACAACTCACTTCTCTTCATTTCCGAAAAATCAGGTATCTCTCTTCTCTCCCTTCTTCTCTCTCTATTCGTTTAAGTTGTTGGGTAGGTTTTTTTTTAAAATTCCTTCCTTCCGCCGTCAAACTTGAGTTTTCCGACCTATCTTCATACGCGGCTCGGCGGTTCTATGCATTTTCCGATCCGTCTTCATCCATCTCCGGCGAACGTCTGAATTTCCCGATCCATCTCCATCCAGACTGCGTCGTTACCTTGATCTCTTGTCGCCGAACCGGAATTCTTCACACCAAGGGTATTTTCCGAGCCGAGATTGCTCCAATTTCTGCTAAGTACCAATTCAACTCCGAGCCAGAAACATCAATGTCTCATATCGCCGAGCTGGAAGACTCTGTGGGTTCGGCAAATTCTGCCTCGTTGCTTGGACGCAAGATGGTGTTGTCTCCACCAAGTACCGAGCCGGATGAACTCAATTCTCCGCCAGACCAGCTGCAAATCGTCGCCCAACCTATGTTTGATGAGGCTTTTAATGCCGAGGCAGATGCCGAGGCGATGCTAATACAGAAAGCTCTCGAGGAATTCAAAGCCGAGCCGATGGAGTATGTTATCGACGAGGCAGAAAAAATACGGCTAGAGAGATTATTGGTGAGCCATCAAGCCAGTACGTCGACGAGGCGGAAACCCAAAAGGAAAACGCCCAAGAGACAACCTGACCCACCTGGTTCATCGTTGTGCACTGCTGAGTCCTTGGAGGCACTGAGGCATCGATTTCATATTTCAAAAGGTGTCGAACTAGTTGTCCCTGCTCCAACTGACCGAGCTGAATCTCCGCCGCCTGGGTATTTCACTCTCTATGAGAGTTTCTTCTACGGTTGTCTGCTCTGGTTTCCGATCCCCAGCTTGATCCTTCGTTTTCTATACAAACATGGGTTAGCGCCGAGCCAGATTACGCCTCGTGGGATGCGTCACTTAGTTGGGATTCTGGTTCGGAGCTATGAGTGTGATGCGACTGTTCGCATCTCCCATCTTCGGCAGTTCCTCGAGTTTCGAAAGATTAAGAACTCCCGAGCCTACTACATCTCTAATAAAAAGCAAAGAAAAATAATCGAAGGCTTCCGAAGCAAGGATGGTGACTGGGGCCATTATTTCTTCTTTGTTCCTATTAACGATGCTACGGTGGAAGCCGAAAGCATCAATTATGTCAAGTCAGAATGGGAAATATTGGTGGGCGAGCCGTAGACCCTTCAGGAGATTTCTAAGGTTTTGTTTTGCAGCGAGCTGACCACTTCCTTCTTTTTCTGTTTTTTTTTACAGTTCGGCAAATTCTCCCCCGTTACCCAGAAGACACGCTTGCGCTTCGGGACACTCTTGCGGCTAGAAGGTGCCATTGGGAAAAACATTTTTCCCTAAAAAGAATCGAAAAAGCCCGAGCCGCTTTCGCCGGTGTTGAAGTTTCTGACAGCTCGGATTCCGAATCTCCAGAGCCAAGTCCCCTAAGAAGAAGAAGTATGGGAAAAAGGTTGACCATCCGTGACAAGCAGGCTCTAAAGGAGATGAAGGAGAAAGAGGCGGCTGGCTGAGCTGATGAAATAGCTAACACAGGCGAACAAACAGTCGAGCCAATTGCCGAGATGCCTGGCCGAACCGTGACTGAAATAGAGGTGCATCTTCTCTCCGAGCCGTCAGCCTTGGACGCCGAAGCCAGAGAAGTAGTTTCTGCTATTGTTCCTGTTGCTAGGCCTTCTGGCTCGGCGTTTGTCCAACACGATGGCGATGGGAAGAAACGAGCTGCCTCCGAGCCTGATAAAGAAAAAACCAAGGAAAAACAGAAGAGAAAACGCCAAAGACATACCGATCCAACTCCTGCCGAGCCAAGGCCGTTGTCTCTTGGACAAGAAGGATCTGCGCCGATCTGTAACGATGCCGAGGCGTCAGCGACCCTCTTCTCGCAGGTTCGCTGCTCTGGAGACAGACTACCGCCTGTCGATGTCCTTTCTCACGGCGATTTGTACACGGACATGTCGCTCCGAGGCACCAAGGTATTTCGCAGATTCAGTGTTTTTCCAAGAAAAAGAACAAAAACTTTAAGTACTGATTGTTTCTTCTTATGGCCAGTTCGTTGCTTCCATAAACAAGATCGTCGCCGCCTTCGAGCAAGACGTGCGAAAGGACAGGCGCCAAATCGAGGATGCTCAAAAGGACGTATCTTTCCTCCGAAGCAGAGTTGCCGAGCTGGAAGGCAAGCATGCTGACGAGCTGGCGATTGCTGCAGCTCGGATCGAAGCTCTCGAGAAAGATAAGGCGTTCCTTAAGGAAGAGTGGAACAAATCCGGCGATTTGGCAATAAGGATAGACCGCTCCAAGCAGAAAAAGGCTGCTGAAATTGAATCCTTGAAGAGGCAACTCACTGCCGTAAATGCTTTACACGAGGAAAATGTGAAGAAGGCGCAGAAAGCAGCGAGGCGGGAAGTGTCTGAGAGATTCCAGGAGCGGCTTGCTAAGGTTGAGAAGAAAGTTGGCGAGCTGAGAGAAGCGAAGGAGAAGGAGCTCGATCTGGCCCAGGTTGACAGCAATCTTCAGTTGCTCGAAATTCTGCAGAGAGAGGATGCGCCTGCCCTTGACTCCGAGGTGGCGAAACTAACGGGCTGGAGAGCTGATCTTGCCGAGGCGGCTGATGAGTTCGAAAAGATAGAGGCCGAGCTAAAGAAAAATCTGACGCTTTCTCCTGTTTCCTCAGATTCCACAGGCACTCTCTTGGGAAATGAGCCAACGGAGAATGTGGCGGCAACGGCCGAGGTTGTGGATTTTGCAGGCTCGAATGTTGGCATGTCGGGGATTGCTGACCTTGCGGCTGAGAAGCCTTCCGAGCCAGATCCTCTCGAATGATCTTTTTCTCTGTTTCTTTAACTTGAAAACTCCTTTGTCTCTTTTGCTTTTTTTTTTTTGGTACATTTTGGTTTAAGACAAACGCCTGGATGGCTTTATCCAACTCCTTTATATGTCAATTGCTAAGTCTTGTAACGTTTGCCATTCGTTGGCATGAACTCTCTTATCCCTTGCTGGAGGTATCTATCTAAGTTCTTATCCGTCTTTTTGATGTGATGTTGTGAACCGTCTTTGTTTAGTAAAGAGTGTGGTTTAGTCTTTTTGGCGTCAGTTTAGGGGTTGCGGTGTTCCGGCTTACATTCCCGTTCCTTTTGACAGAGAAGCATGTTTAAAATCTCATACTAACTTTTTAGGTTTAGTATTATGTTTCTGAGATGTTTATGACCAGTGTACCAAGAGGTGTTTACTGGGTTTTAGAGTTTAGTTTGAGTGTTAAGACTTGCGAGTTTTCGACTTACGGGTCCCTCTCAAAGATAAACTTGTAAGAATATCGTCCAGGATATACCTTTCGGATATTAGATTAGGATATACCCAACCAGAATTTGTATAGCGCGCTTTTATACCCGTAAGAGGGTGTTCAGAACCCTATCCCGTATAGAGATAATGGTTAAAATCCGTAAAAGATGTAGTTGTTCGTCTGTTGTGGCCAGCAACAAACGAGGTGATAGAATATCCGTTGAAAGATGTAATGTTGTGATTCGTGTAGACTAAGTCGTACGAGTTTTGTGTTTGAAAGAGTTTAAACTTTTGTTTGAAAAGTGTGATGCGAGGTATGGGAGTATACCTGTATATGTACCCACTCCCCCCCCTTTTTTAAGGAGGAGGACAACTGAACCCATCCGAAGACGAGCTGCATACGTTCCCTTTTTCAGGGATCAAGTCGTCCCGTAGTTCATATGAAGTGATTTAGTGGTAATACCTCTTTAGGTGCATTGCGTTCCAAGACCTTGGTATCGGGATGTCAGACATGTTTGAGAGCTCGTATACTCCTGGTCGAACTACCTTGGTGATTTTGTAGGGTCCTTCCCAGTTCGCTCCTAGTTTGCCAGCATTTGTTTCGGCTGTGTTCTGAAAAACTTTGCGGAGAACCAGATCACCTTCTTTGAACTTGCGACTTTTGACGTTGGTGTTGTAATACTTAGCTGCTCTCTGTTGATAATTTTGAATCCGAACCAGTGCCTGATCCCGTCGTTCGTTAACCAAGTCCAACTCATCGAGTAGCATGAGGTGATTCAGTCTTTCCTGCCCAGAAAGAAGTCTGCGGCGGACTCCAGGGAATTGGACCTCGGCTGGGATGACACATTCGGTACCATGGACAAGAGCAAAGGGTGTTTCTCCAGTGGCACGTCGCGGAGTGGTTCGGTGCGACCATAATACTCCTTCGAGTTCGTCTGCCCAGCGTCCCTTCTTTGCATCAAGGCGTTTTTTTAATCCATCCAGGATGGTCTTGTTTACTGCTTCTGCTTGTCCATTCCCTTGTGGGTAGCGTGGCGTAGACTTGCTGAGTAGTATCTTCCATTTTTCGCAGAAGGCTTCAAACCTTGTAGAGATAAATTGCGAGCCGTTGTCCGTAACAATTTCATAGGGAACTCCATGTCGGCATAAGATATTTTTCCAGACGAAATTTTCGACTTGGGCATCCTTTATGTTGGCGTAAGAATCTGCTTCTACCCATTTTGAGAAGTAATCTGTCAAAACCAGCAAGAACCTCTTTTGTTTGGACCTATGCAGAGGCCCGACGATGTCCATTGACCAGCGCATGAAAGGGTAGGGCGCTGAGATTAATGATAGCAACTCCGTAGGTTGATGAATCATTGGGGCATGTCGTTGGCATTTTTCGCACCTGGCAGAGAACTTTTTACAGTCCTTCACCATCGTTGGCCAATAGTATCCATGACGCTTGATCTTGATCGCCAAGGCTCTTCCGCCGGAGTGATTGCCACACGAGCCACTATGGACCTCTTCCATGATGTTTCTCGCTTCGGCGCCTTCGACGCAAGCCATCAGTGGTCCTGAGAATCTCCACTTGAAGACGTTTCCATCTAGGAGAACATATTGAGCAGCTTGAGCTCTGAGTTTTCTAGCAGCTTGAGCTCTGAGTTTTCTAGCAGCCCACTTATCTGATGGTGTCTCGCCGTCCATGATGTATACGCGAATTGCTCCCATCCATTCTTTGTTGCATCCGTAGTTTTTTCTGTTTGTTGTGGGTCTTCCTCCATGTCCACTACTTCACCTTCGGCCGGAGGCTCCGTTTCAGGTGCTTCCCGTATTTCAATTGCCTTGTCCTCTACTGATGGTGTCACGTTCTGGTCATCTGGATTGGCGGTGTCGGTGCTGCCCTTTTCTGAAAGGCTTGGCCCAGATATTCCTTCGGCTCGAACAGCTGTTTGAGAGCGAGTGACCGCGTTCACGGTGTCAGAGAGGCTGATACTTGGGTTTTTGATGAATTCCACTGGGATTATTCTTTTCAAATCCGGATCGGAGGTGGATGCGAGTGCTGCTAGCGCGTCTGCTGAAGTATTTTCCCCGCGTGGTATCCGTGTTAATGTGAATTCTTCGAACTGTGCAGCCAGTCCTTTGACAATCTTTAGATAAGCTTCCATTCGGTCGTCTCTGGCTGTGTACTCGCCGCTAACTTGGTTGACCACCAGCTGTGAATCGCAGTAGGCTTGGATGTGCGAAACCTTGAGTCCAAGAGCAAGTCTCATTCCAGCTATCAAAGCTTCATATTCTGCCTCGTTATTGGATGCACGAAAACCCAGGCGGAATGACTGCTCGAGGATTTCTCCTGTTGGAGAGGTTAACCGTATTCCCACTCCGGATCCTTGTTTTGATGATGATCCATCCGCGTGGAGCCTCCATATTGTGCTCGGAGCCGGCTCCTCCATATTGAGATTTTGCGCAGATTCTGCTTCGATATTCGATGTCATATTCGCTCAGCTTTATTGTCCACTTTGCCAATCTCCCAGACTGGCTAGGGCTATGCAGGACGGATCGCAGTGGGAAGGTAGTCAAAACCACAATCGAATGTGACTGGAAGTATGGTCTCAGTTTTCGAGCGGACATTACCACAGACAATGCCAGCTTCTCCATCTGTGGATACCGTATTTCAGCGTCGGTGAGAGTTTGACTAACATAGAAAATTGGCTTCTGCTCGCTGCGCTCTTCCCTGATAAGTACACCACTTACCGCCGTGGCCGAAACGGCCGTGTATAGAAACAGTGGCTCGCCTTCCACCGGTTTCGTAAGTACTGGAGGGCTGGCTAGGTACTCTTTCAACTGCTGAAACGCCTGTTCGCATTTTTCTATCCATTCAAACTTCTTGTTCCCACGTAGAGTATCGTAGAAAGGCAAACATTTATCTGTTGACCGAGAGATGAAACGATTCAGCGCGGCGACACGTCCAGTTAGCCTCTGGACTTCGCGTTTTGTCTTTGGCGACACCATCTGTATGAGCGCATCAATCTGCTTCGGATTGGCTTCAATTCCGCGGTGGGTGACTAAATATCCAAGGAATTCTCCAGACGTGACCGCGAATCTGCACTTGGTTGGGTTCAGCTTCATGTTATGCAGATTCAGTTGCTTGAAACATTCTTCTAGGTGAGCTACGTGATCCTCCTCCTCTAAAGACTTCACCAGCATGTCGTCTATGTAAACTTCCATTGTCTTCCCCAGTTGGCCAGCGAACATTCGGTTTACTAATCGCTGGTAGGTGGCTCCAGCATTTTTTAGACCGAACGGCATGACTTTGTAGCAGTATATCCCGCGGTCTGTGATGAACGCCGTCTTCTCTTGATCGTCTGGGTTCATTAGGATTTGGTTGTATCCGGAGAAGGCGTCCATAAATGAAAGGAGTTTGTTGCCTGCCGTCGCTTCCACCAATCGATCAATATGTGGCAATGGAAAGCTGTCTTTGGGGCAGGCTTTGTTCAAGTCGGTGAAGTCCACGCATACACGCCATTTCCCATTTTTCTTCTTAACCACCACAAGGTTAGCGAGCCAGTCTGGATACTTTGCTTCGACTATTGATCCCACATGTAGTAATCGTTCTACCTCGTCATTCACTGCTTGTGCTCTGTCCGGACCAAGTTTTCGCCTTTTCTGTTTGACGGGTTTAAAGGTTGGGTCCACGTGCAGCTCGTGGCATGTTACGTTGATGCTGATGCCGGGCATATCTTCAGCTTCCCATGCGAAGGTGTGTAGGTTCTTTTTAAGGAAAGAAATCAGCTCTCCCCTTATTGGATCTTTCAGCTCGGCCCCTATTTCGACACAGCGTTCTGGGTGGTTGCCATCTATGTTTACCGAGACGACGGGGTCGCAAGTTGGTTTGCTTTCCTTCTCGCGATCGTCCGTGATCTGTAATTGCTATAAGAGTTTTGCCAACTCCTTCTCGGGTTTCCTGTCAGTCTTCATCTTCTTTCTCCTGGTGGTGGTTTCTGTGACGGGGCTCCTAAGTTTGTGTTCGGCTAGGAAACAAATGCGGGATTCCTTTTGGTTTCCCCAAATTGTTTTGATTCCCCCGGGGGTTGGAAATTTGATGCAGAGGTGATAGGTCGATGGTACAGCTCGCATCGAGTTTATCCAGGGTGTGCCCATGATCACATTGTAGATCGCAGGATGATCTGCAACCGAAAACTCCACTATCTTGGTTACCTGTTCAGCTCGGACAGGGAGTTTTATTGTTCCAAGGGTCATGGTCGTCTCTCCCGAGAATCCAGTTAAAGGCTTCGGCGCGGCTGTGATTTTGTCCAGATCTATGTTCATCCTTCTGAGAGTCTCCCGGAAGATCACATCTACGGAGCTTCCTGTGTCTATGAGAACTCGGGCGACGTCGCAATCATCAACGATCAATTCTATCACGAGGGGGTCATTATGTGGTCGGTCGATGCCGGTGGTTTTCCTTTCTTCGAATGAGATAACATCGTTGGGAAGTTTGGAGGATGCTGACCAGTTTACGCTCGCATCGGCTCGCCGCTGGAAAGCTTTGATTGAAGACACCGTGTCCGAACAGTATTGTGATCCACCCATTATCATATTTATTCTTCTCCGAGAACCTGACTGCGTTGCCTCGTCATCTCGTCTTCCTCGCTTGGGTGTATCATCATTTTGACTTATCTGGTTCGGCTGATCTTTTTCGCCTTTTTGCTCGAAGTCCTTTAAGCTGACTGCGCTACCGATTTCTCCGGCTACCAGCTTTGCCGCAAGCTTCATTCCTAAGGTTCGGCAGTTGGCAGTTGAATGACCGTGCATGTGATGAAATTCGCAGTAAGCTTTTTCGTCGTACGAACCTTGACTTCGTGTCCAGGTGTTCCAGGATGTTTTGCCTCGGCTCGTTCCCACCTGGTAGTTGTGGGCTCCTCCAAAATTAGGTTTCTCATGGTGTACATACCCGTTTCCTTGAATACTCTTCTTATGAGGAGGTTGGCTTGGTGTTTGGAAAGAACGGTTCGTCGCTTTGGCGGCTCCATACTTCTGAGACAAAACCTTCATCTCTTCTTCGTTGACTATGAAATCTGAGGCTCGGTGCAGCGCGTCCTGGATTGATAGTGGTGTGTTCAGAGCAATCTCTTTTCGGAATTCGGATTCGTACCACAGAGCCCTTTTTAAAGCGAGCACAGCGGCCTTGTCACTTATGTCTTCAACTTTTGACATCACTGCTTTGAATCTCCCTATGAAGCTTCGCAATGTCTCCGTAGGCCCTTGAGTCAATGTCCATAGGTCGGCATCTGAGGCTCCTCGATCCATAAACATGGAGTAATGCTTCAAGAAGGCGGCAGACAGCTGCTGGAAATCATCAATGGAGTTCCGCTCTAATCTTGAAAACCATTGGAGGGCTGCACCCTTTAGATGTTCCACAAATACCAAGCAGAAACCGGCATCTCTCTCCTTTTCTCTAAAATTGGCTCGGCCCATTGCTATGATAAACGCCATTATGTGTTCCTTTGGGTCGGTTGTCCCTTCGTAGACTGGGACTTTGATCTTTCCTGGGTCGGAGACCCTTGCCTTGGTAATTCGGGCTGTAAACGGTGTATTGTGCGCTTCCTCCAGCACGCGGTCTATCTCCGGGACTTTACTGGTTGCCTTGTGCACCTGGGATCGGACGGCTTTCATCTCAGCAGTGGCTCGAATCAATGAGGCTCGGATTTCGTCCAACTCTTCTCTCTGAGCTCGGCTCGTTGTCCTCGGCTCGTCAGTGTATTGTGCCTGTCGTACCCACAAGAGATTTTCTTCCTCTTCTGCTAAGCTCCTGGCTCGTTTTAGGTTGATGTTGCCTTCGCTGGCTCGGGCTTCCATCAGTATTGGTGGAAACCCTTCGTCAGCGGGATTCTCCGTATTGTGATCTCCTTCCACGTGCCCCTCTTCGTCAAGGACAATTGTTGCAGCTGATCCACCACTGGTGTGTTGGTCACGTCCACCGCTGGCTTCTCTTGCTCCGCGAACTAGTCGAGGTGGCTCGGTGATGCTTGATCTGGTTGCCGTGGGTGTGTGCTCGTTGATAGGATATGGTGGTGGCAATCCTCCCAGAGTCCTTGGTGCATCACGTGGTGTTGAAAAATCCAAGGATGTTGGGTTTAAACCGAGTCGTCTGGTTATTCCGCTAACAGGTGGGTTGGTTGTCGAACCAATTCCTCCGGGTCGTATGTTTCTGGCTCGATTCTCCGTTGCCAGTGTCTCAATTTTCTCCGTCAGTGAGCTATTCAGCTTATCCTGCTCCTCGGCCTTCTTGAGCAACGTGGTCATCATATTTTTCAATTCTGTCAGCGTCTCAGACGTTCCTTTCGTGTTTGCCGGTCGCGGATTGGTCCTTGTTCCAGGAAGATCGATGCCAGTGTTGATTACATCATCGCTGCTTCGGTCTCCGTCGGTAGTCATCGCTTCAGGTCTCGTATTCGGTGGTTCTTAAGTGTCAGAAAGCTTGAGGACTCCCCACAGACGGTGCCAAATTGTGGGAGTCGAAACTCGCACAACCAAAACTTGTAAGGAGAATTTAGGGATTCGACAAACTTCTATGTAAAGGAACCACGAACAGAGATCCAAAGATGGTTTTTATTATCTTAGTTGTTTTGAAAGCTGTTGTAGAAAATAACAAGTGTTTTGCTATGTCAATTTTCGGATCCCCTTTTCAAAGAGGTATATTATCTATTTATACGCAAATAAGTCGGCTAGGCCTCTTTCCTAAAGGTATTTGGAAAACTTCCTTTCTCTGGCTCGGATATGGGCTTCTTTCTTAGGCTTGTCATCTTGGCCCACCAATCTCTCATGGCTTGTTTCCTCGACCCAATAAAATATTGGGCTCGTTGCTTCGCTGTATCATCGGTGAGCTGGCTCGTCGTTTGTCTCGCCTGCTTATCCCAATTCCGAGCCAGATAGTTGGTTCGTCGCCCGACTTCCCTTGATGCCGAGCCAGGAAGTTGGTCTGCCAACATGTTGGCTCGTCGCCGTTCGTTAGTTTACCAACATGTTGCCGAGCCAGGTTTGGCTCGTCTCCTACTTCTTCCACTACCTAGCCAAGATGTTGGCTCGTCATCGTTTCTTCATGCTGCCGAGCCAACAGGGGTATTGGCTCGTCACTCCTTTCTCCTTGCTGCCTAGCCAAGATGTTGGCTCGTCTCCGTTTCTTCCTGCTGCCGAGCCAACAGGAGTGTTGGCTCGTCGCTCCTTCCTGCTGCCTAGCCAAGATGTTGGCTCGTCTCCGTTTCTTTCTACTGCCGAGCCAACAGGAGTGTTGGCTCCTCACTCCATCCTGCTGCCTAGCCAAGATGTTGGCTCGTCTCCGTTTCTTCCTGCTGCCGAGCCAACAGGAGTGTTGGCTCCTCGCTCCTTCCTGCTGCCTAGCCAAGATGTTGGCTCGTCTCCGTTTCTTTCTGCTGCCGAGCCAACAGGAGTGTTGGCTCGTCACTCCATTCTGCTATTTAGCGAAGATGTTGGCTCGTCACTCCTTCCTGCTGCCTAGCCAAGATGTTGGCTAGTCACCATTTCTGCTGCCTAGCCAAGATGTTGGCTCGTCACCATTTCTGCTGCCTAGCCAAGATGTTGGCTCGTCACCATTTCTGCTTGCTGCCGAGCCAACAGGGGTGTTGGCTCGTCTCCTACTCATTCCACTGTCTAGCCAAGATGTTGGCTCGTAACCCGCTTCTTCCTGCTGCCTAGCCAACAGGGGTGTTGGCTCGTCACCATTTCTTCCTGCTGCCGAGCCAAAAGAGGTGTTGGCTCGTCGCCACTTCTTTCTGCTGCCGAGCCAAGTTTGGCTCGTCGCCTAGGCTTTTCCTCCATACTTAGTATTTTCAGCAGTTGATCTCGATGGGGTGAAAACCGACCCCAACAGCAGATACATTGTAAACTTAGATTTGAAAGGAACAAAGAAGGAATGGAAAGGCACGAAGAGGAGTGAAGAAAACACAAGACCAAAGAAGTGTTCACTAGATCGACCAAGGTTGATCCTTTGTTGATCCAGCGAACACCATGAGCAAGAATGACTGCATGTTGGATCGACCAAGATAACTGCCTTGGTCAATCTCAATGGTCGATCCCAGAGACACTAGCGGCGTTGATGCACGTTGGATCGACCAAGATGTCTTCCTTGGTCAATTTGGGTGGTCGATTTCGGGCACATAGTTTACTATAACCCGAGTATATTTCCCCGTTACTATTTAATGCTTTAAGCACATTAAAACTCTAAGCAATTGGGATCTAAAATTTTATCCTTTGAACAAAACAAAAACCCTTTCGATCTTTGCTCTTAGTTTGCACTTTTCATGCCAAATTAGGGAAGCTTTCTCTAATCTTTCGTTATGACTTTATTTATCTTTGCTTTTGTTGTTTATTTGAGCATGAGTGAGTAGTCTCTTTATGGATGTTGGGTAGAGTAGATTATGATTATTGATGAACGATTAATGATGCTTAGGTCTAGATTCTTATGATTTTATTTGTTTAGAATGAACCCAAAGTTAGGATTGATCTTGGTAATCAAATCCTTGATCATGGTCTTTTCATGCCGGAAAGGTGTTTGTGAAAATGTCTAGATGAACTCTAAAACATGCTTTCTATATCTTAGCCAACTAGCCATTGATAATTAAGGTGGATTGTGACTTTTATGGACTTATGCATTATTGATCTCTAATCTCTACAATTGGAATTGGAAAATTGATCAAATTGAGTGATTAGTTAAATGGGTTAGTATTCATAAAATGAACTAATCTATAATATATGATCCATGTCTTTGAAATGGCTTGTTACATGATTTATCATTATTAGTCAATAGTCAATCATCATCCCTAGTCAATGATCTCTACCCAAGGTCCATGTTTGATCCATTTGAATAAATCTCATTAGCTTAATTTTGTTGACTTTTTGTTTTGCATTTTATTTGTCTTGTTCTAAGTTTGGCTTGTTTTTGTTTGCTTTTAATTAAGTTTCTTAATCTTGTTTGTGTAGTTTTTCTTGTTTATCTACATCATTTCACTTAGGTTGTTAGCTTGGTCACTTGAAACATAATAACTTGAATTGCTTAGCTTCATTAGTCTCTTACATTCTTATTGTTCTAATCACACTAGTGGTGGAAGATTGACCTCTAAATACTACAACGATTGCCATGCACTTGTGGTTGCTATTTATGGATTAAAATTTAATAGTTCTTTGGGTTGTTAAACTTAGATCATATCCTATCGGATACCGCCAGAAGAGAATCAGAGGCGTGGACGTCTGCCGATAGCCTAGATGTGGTGACAACGGTGGGCAATACCCTGGATATAAACCATGCGACCATCACTTGCGTTGTTGCCGGGGTAGGAAAGGAGACGAACCTTAGAGAATATGATGCGTTTGTAACTCCCTTGCATTAGTTAAAGAGGTATATTTTATAATGCATCTTCAATCCTTTTTGTTTTAGTTATTATTTACTAGATGAATACCGCATGTTAGATTTTGATATTTGTGGAACATAAATACTATTTTTAAATTGTTCACACAATAATATTTAACAATGTACGACATACTTGAAAAATCATCAATTATAGTGAGAAAATAAATTGTTCCACATTTTGAGTTTCCCACATTTTAACTGTTCTTGCCCACCGGTAAACAGAGTACCTAGCTGTACTAAAAGAGTATTGAACCACAGCCAGTTTCGTGAGCATGGATATGGTGCCCACCTGTTGACGGCATGGTTGACTCAACAAAGTGATCGGTTCCATCTTCATTGCAGCAGACAATTCCATAAGTTGCTGCCAAGCAAGATTTTCCAAACCATTGGCCTTAAGCTTAGATATAATTTCTTCATAGAGAACATTTGCCTAAGTAAGAAAAAAAGAATTAAGCCAATTCGAAGCAAGGAAACGAATAAACTCTGCCATTAGAGACTATCGCAAAAACAAAGTGCGCAAGTACCTCGTTAAGACGTTCTGCATCCTGCATCTTCTGCAACATCCACCGACCAATTAACATTTTATTCTCAGACTCTCACTCTATCTGACATCTCCCCAGCTGAGATTGTACTTCTTGGTTTTCAGCAATAAGTTAATCCAGCGTCTTGGCTTCTCCTCTAGCTCTTCTTGTAATTGTGGACACTCCTAAATACAGTGCAACTCTAGTTATAAGAATCACACAGCTTGATTCCTCACAGTCGCTGCAAAACCATCCTGACCTTGTTTGGGTTAATTCCTTCTGCAGGTCCTTAATTAACAACTCCTTCTCTTGTAAAGAAGCCTTTGAAGTTCGAGATTCAGCTACTTCTATCATGAGTTGTTTGGACAATCGGGATTGGGCTTTGTAACATTGATGTGGCTCTATGTCCAGTTTTTTTCTGTTTTCTCCTTCCATTCTGACCACTGCTTGCATATAGACAACCCAGATCAGGACATGTTTCAGATATTCCAGTGAATAAAGGTACAGAGGACCAGATCTACAGATAATGCTAAACCAAAACAAAAGAACTCAATAAGAACTTTGAGGCGTACTATCTAATTTAAAGCACACATGAATAAAATTAAACTACTTATAATTTTATACTGCCCCTGTGACACAACAGTATAACAACACAACCAAATACTGCCCCTGTGACACAACAGTATAACAACACAACCAAATCGAAGAGCAGATTAAATAACGGAGAATGGAAATTTAATGGGACCTCTAACACAGCTGCTGGACCCAAAACAAAATGTATTCTCCTTCTGGATCATAATTCTGATCATGGACATAATAGACTAGATTCCAAAAAAAACTCAAAAAAAAGCAGCATAACATAAGCCATTGATTCAAAAAAAACTTTTGCTACATAAGCCGAGTAGATATTGTTTACATAACCGAATAGATGCACAAACAAAGCAACAAAAAAAAACTAATTAGTCTTCCTCATCCTCATCCTCCAAATAATCCAGCTATGCTTGAACCGCCCTTTACATGTTTTCGAGATCTCCCAAAATGTAAATTAAATCGACAATGAAATTCTCGAGTTCAATGACTTCATCGAGTACCAAGTTTTCGATAAGACCGAGCATCAGAGTCATATCTCCTCCGACTAAAGAGACAGCTTGAATGGTGTCGGAAATCGTTGATGTCGCAAACCCTCCATTGACAAATAAGCTATTCCCTGGGGAAGTGGAATATCCGGGAAGGCAATTGGATCCGGATTTGGCAATACAGCATTCATACACAGCCAAGTCTGAGTTCTAGACCGTACGTGACGGAGACCTTGCATGATGTGTTGCAAAGCATAAAACGAACTCATTGCTTCTCCCTGAAAATTATCAAAAAGTGAAAAAAAAAAAAACCATTGAACAATATTCTTCACGAACCAGAAACGATGAACAATAGTACTTGATGCTTTGCAACACATCTGTGAAACTGTTGAACATATTAATGAACAATATTACTTGATCGAAAAAAGTACCTGTGTGAAATTGCTGATGCGGTTTCGTAGGAGAACAAGAACACTATTACTCACGAACCCGAATAGGGCTCTTAGTTCGTCCTTCCTCCGAATTGTGGTTTCCTCAAAATCCAGGACTCCGAAAGTCTCACTCAGTTCGTACATTAAATCCTTAACAACTTGGAGTTCCATGGGCATCAAGTCTCCCACGAGACCAAGGATCGTATCCAAATCACCTCGTAACAAATTTAGGATTTCATAGGATACTGAAGTAACCTGAAGACGCTCAGGAAGTTGGACATTGGCAACCACTGGATCAGGGTTCGGCACTAAGTTCGGATATGCTGAAATCCAACTTTTGGTTCTAGACCTTACGTGACGCAGGCATTGCAAAACACGTTGCAAAGCTTCCAGTGAACCCGTTGTATCTAGCTGAAAACAAACATTTACTGTTAGGAATGGCTCAAAATCTCAACAAAAAACTATTAGAGGTATAAACATAATACCTTAGAGAATCGGACAATGAGTTTTCTTGGTAGATCCATACAAATATTCCTACAAAGCCATAAGAGATTCCTCATCTCCTCCATCTCTCGATCCATCTTCTTTGGTAGTCACGATTCTTCTTCGTCAGTTACAGAAGCGGCTGACCAGTAAAATGGATGAAAACACTTGGTGAATTTACGGTTTTGTCACTCGGTTAGCCCATCATTTTCTTGTGCCTACAAATACCGAACCGGTATTGGATAATTTGTTATATAAAACCGACCATGTGATCAAATTTTTTTTTTTTTTTTAATTTCCGGTTAGAGGAAAACCAGCTCATTAAGCGAAGGTTATCAATTGTTTTTTTCTTAATTTCCGGTGAAGAGGAAAACTTATTGATTTATCGAAGTGTATTAATTTATCGAAGTCTTAATTTACAGAGATTTTACTGTAGATGGTTACTTATGTAGATGGTTACTTACGCCATGCGCGGATAAATAAAATTAACCAAATATTTTTAAATATATATATATATATATATATTTATAATTTTGTTTTCAATTCCTAGCTAGTAGGTCTGTTTTGATATTCTTGTCTCGTGGTTGATGGATTAGCGTAAACTCCACAAACAAGTTTCGCAATTCTTTAAACACATCTAGTTCCGGCTGGAAGCCATGCCATTCCCCCAGGTGATTCATCATAAGGGTCAACTCCTTTGAATCCGTCACAAACAGCGAACAAAATCGCTTTTTCTTCTTCAAACTTGACATGGCCCGTAAAATACCATGCATCTCGGTATGAAGAGTGGACATTCCTCGACGCATTCCTTTGATACCTATCAGATCGGTCGTTCCATCTTGTATCTCCAAACCCACCCAATCCCACTCGTGGCCTCCCCATCATGTGGCCTCCCCATCCTTCCAAGACCCATAAAGGAAACATGTGAAAGTTGCGGTAGGCCTCTCCTTAGTAGAACGCGTCATTCGATCACTTGTAACTTCCCCAGTATGTCCATTAGCCAAAAACCATTCCATAGCTTCCTTCCTAGCAGTGCTGATAATGTCGATTGGGAACCGGTTTACATTATTGAAAACTTTATTGTTCCTCGCTTTCCATATATACCACACAATCCACGGAAGGCCCCAGTGCAATCCTCTATAATCGTCTGATTAGGATTGCGAGATAGTAAGTAATCCATATTTTCCCAAAGACTATCGGAAGGAAAAATACTCGGAATATTAGGGATATTTGACATCGCCCAACATTGTAAAGCTGGAAGACATGTGAAGAAGACATGATTGATTGTTTCCTCCGGGTGTGCACAGCGTGGACAACACCTGTCAATCTGTAAATGTCTGTGAGCAAGGCGTTCATTAAATGCTATGGCTCCACAAAGCGATTGCCATATGAAATGGCGTATCTTGTTTATTATAGCCAACTTCCATATATATTTCTGGAGCGGATTGGTGGATGGTAGTTGTAGTAGAAATCGAGTGTCTACATCAAAATTTCTTCTAGCCACCTCATAACCGGATATAACTGTGTACCAGTCGTAGCTTGTAAAGTGCCAATAGGATCCATCATTGGTCGAGGTCGTCTTAGGCCGCAGACTAAGGATCAACAGAATATCTTCCAGATTAACACACTCCTGGAGTCGTGGCAGGTTCCACGACTTGGTATGGCTATCAATAAGATCTGATAACCTCAGGTAAGGATTGGGATCGACATAACACTTCTAGCTACATGAAGGTCTCGGTCTGGAATCCATTTGTCTTTCCACACTAAAGTTTGGTAACCACTGCCAATGGTGCGTCTAGCTCCTTTATTGACCATATATTTAGCGGTCCACATACTCTTCCATTCGTAGGAGGGTCGAGAAGGTTTATATGCATCAAAAGGATGTGAATATCAAAAGTATTTACCATTTAAGACCCGCGCGACTAGGGAGTTGGGGTATTGGTGAATTCACCAGAGTTGTTTAGCCAGCAAGACATGATTAAACTCTTCGAAAGACTTAAAACCGATACCCTCCTCTTTCTTTAGTAGACACAAATTCTTCCAATATACCCAATGCATACCCTTTTATTTACATTTGGTTCGTCACCAGAAGTTGGCTACCGCACTCGCAAGTGTTTGACAAAGCTGATTTGGGAGTAAGAAACATGACATCACGTAAGTCGGAATAACTTGCGCTACTGATTTGATCATAATTTCCTTCACTCTTTTGGAGAGAAATTTAGCAGATCATCGAGTTAATACGATGGTTTAACATGTCTTGTACATAAGCGAATACCTGAGCTTTTAATCCTTGTAATTGTTCTAGAATCCCCAGATATTTTTCTGCCACTACAAGAAAATAGCTGATGAGTGACTACTTTTTGTGACTGTTTTGGGACCACTTTGCGACTAATGAACGACTACGAAAGATATAGAAGCAAATTAGTCGCATATTTACGACCGAACTGTTCAGTCGTTTAGTAGTCCTAAATTAGCGACTGAATGGAGACTATTATTCGACTGTTTAAATGTAGTCACAAAGAGTCGCAAATTGAGACTCTTTTGTGACTCTACTTTTAGTCAGTAAATGTAGTCGCAAATCAGTTCCAAAATTGTGACCTATTTGCTACTTGTGGTAAGCGTGGCAGTTGTGTCACAAATTAGTCACTAAATTAATGTTTGTAATATACTTATCCTATTTGTATCAAAAAAAAGACCTACTAATTTGTGACTAATTCGCGATGGTAATTTGAAAATGTGACTGCTTTACTTCTGATTACCAACTCATCCATATGATTTTTTGAAATTCAACAAAAGATAACATGTCTTAAGATAAACTCTATGTGTTTTCAATCTAATGTTTGTTAAAGTTTAATTTTTTTCAAAATTTACTTAATTAGTATATTAGTTAACACTATATATTGAAGCATATACTTTAAGAAATATAAAAAGAATGATTGGTTAAGCATGTGTATCAATTTTTTGGCTCTAAATATTTAGGGTTTAGGGTTTAGATTTATGACTAATTAAAAATGTCACAAAACAGTTACACTTTGTGACTACTTTGAGACTTTCATACCAATTTGTGACTAATTTGCTACCAACTTAATTTGAACTACTTTGCAGATATATAAAAATTTTTGAGTTTTGGGTGAAATTTTAGGCGCTTATTTATCCCACCAAAATAATAATTTGCGACCATTTTTGACTTTTTTTAATTTTTACCAAAAATAATCTACATAAGAAGAAGTAGAGTATAAATAAATATCAACATTTGGACCGAAAACAAAAAACAAATATCAACAAAAAAAGAAAAGAAAAAACAAACAGCGCCGGCCGTCGGTCCTATTTCGTTCTCCTCCGATTTATTCCTTCTTGGTGGAGTCATAATCGATTCAGATCTCTATCTTTCTCGGACGAGATGAGTTCCTGTCTCTAAGTTTTCATTTTCATCGTTTCTTTTCTAGGATTCAGTCGAGTGTTATTAAATAATGGGGGTTTGGGTTTGAGGTTTGTGCCGATGTCGGCTGTGGTCTCAGATCTAGTATGGGATTCGAGCAGTGATAGTGGAAGGTTCAGTTATGGGAGTTGGTGTGTGTGGTCCGGTGGTTCCGGATTCGATCCTTCTCTGCCTCTTAGCCTTCTGTTCTCGTATATTCAGGTTTTGGATCAGGATCTTTTATGGTTTAGTGCTTTAAGCTTTGCTCCTGCTCCCTTCGCCTGTCTTCTGTTTGCTTTAGTACTTCGTGTATTCTTAATGTGTAGCTTCGTCTGTTTAAGTTCAATTCCATGTATCTTTTATCTTACAGAACCAGAAGAAGTACCCACGAAGAGTTAGAGATGTACATGGTGATGGAATTAGCGGTAAAGGAGGGGATGGTGGTGGTCCTCAAACAACGGCGTTCAAGGGCTTTGGGTCACCAAAAAAGGAGAAAAAGAGTCTAAAAAAGTAGATCTGCAATCGGAGATTTCGGTTTCGGTGGTTCTGTCAGATGAAACACAAAGCATGAGATATTGTCTTTGCGCTTGCTCATTCTAGTGTTTGCGCAACTTTCAGTAGATGTACTTTGCTTAACTTGACTACTTGCTCAGCTTTGTGTCTTTGATTTGGAAGCTTTACATTTGGATTCTTGATTTCATTGCAGAAACGAATAGAAGAATATGCTTTTTAAATGTTAGTCCATATGAAGTTATCCGCAGCTTATTCTACAATAAAAACAATGTTTCTCTCATCACAGTTTCAGTTTATGCTTCAGACAATTTCAGCTCTTTAAAATGTAGGTCCACTAGAATTGAGTATGTTGTCTCCTATATCGGTTTATATTTTAGTGTATGTTATCTTGGTTTATTCAAACTAATGTGTCTTTCTGGTTATTTTTCAACTAATAGGTATATATTCTAAGAGTTCAGCCAGATGCAGGGTTTATTCTTTTTTAGTCTAAATCATTGAAGTGGCCGGGTTTTGTAGAGTTTGATGATGTCAATGGAAAGGTGCTGACTTTTTATGCGCAGGACAGGTTAATTTCTGGTCTTGGCTACCTAAATTTTGTGACAATAAGTTTCTTCCACTGAGCAACAATAGTCGTTTCTGCAGTGTGTACAAGGTTTTTGATCTGAAAAACTATACCATGCTATATTCGATATCAGATAAACATGTCCAAGAAATTAAGATCATGTAACTTTTGTTATCTGTCTTTAGCACTTTTGTGCTTCTTGTTTGCAGTGTGTACAAGACTTGTGACTTAGTTAACTGCTATTTCTTTACATGCATCAGTTCAAGGATAATGTTATTAATTTTCAAGAGAGCTACTAGTCATGTTCCTTTGAAGATTCTATCAATAGAAGATTGCATAGTTCTCAAGTCCTTTAATCATTTGCTTCACCGAAACAAGAAAGTTGATTTCATTGAACAATTCAATGAGAATATTCAAATTCAGTGGATAGAAGGAAATGGTAAATTTAATAAGCCTCATTAATATACATATTCTTTAAACTAATAGATCTCACTGATTGGTTTTATGATGGTGCAGCAGGATCAATCAATATCAGCAATATATTGACTGGGAAATGCTTAGCTAAGATAACAACGAGCAGTGGACCTCCAAAAGAAGATGAGAGCAGTAGCAGTAGTTTGGGGGAAGGGGAAGAACTCAAAGCAAAGAAGAACATAATCATATCTCCCGTTTTGTTCATGTCTCATACTAAAATGAGGAATAATTTTGTACGTGACATAAAAGAAAGACCAAATGCAATACTGTTTCATGTCTTATATTTGATGTATATTTTGCGTTAACAGTTTTAACATTTGGTTTTTCTTTTTAATTTCAGCTTTTCAAATTGGAATATATATATATATATATATATATTATAATTAAGGTGGTTGCAAACAAGTTGCTAACTAACCTTTAACTTATCAGTCTCAAAAAAGTCGCACATCTACGACTACAAATGCAGTTACAAATTAGTCTCAGAAATACGACTACCAAAATATGTCACTATTTAGTCTTTAATATACGACTACTAAATGTTGTCTCAAAGTGGTCGCTTATGTACGACTAAGTTTAGTAGTCACAAAATAGTCCGTAATACGCGACTAATTTGCGACTGTTTCAATTAGCGACCAAAATTTAGCGACTACTTTTTTTAGTCTCAAATCAGTCGCTTATTGGTGATTAGCGACCATTTTGGGACCGTTTAGGGAGTCACTCATGCTCTATTTTCTTGTAGTGTGCGCCACCCTCAGTGGGGATCCGCATCCTTGTCTGAATCTCAGTTTTTGCATCTACTGATATATATTTCCCAAAGGATATATATCAAAATTTATTCTTTGTCCTGACG
Source organism: Pseudoturritis turrita (assembly GCA_900406555.1). Classification (NCBI taxonomy): domain Eukaryota; kingdom Viridiplantae; phylum Streptophyta; class Magnoliopsida; order Brassicales; family Brassicaceae; genus Pseudoturritis; species Pseudoturritis turrita. Next base: position 143,231 of record OVBL01000438.1, on the reverse strand, counting down.
CATTGCCATAGTTATGAAGGACTTGAAGGATAGTATCACATTGAGCTAACGTCGCTTTGCAAAAAAAAAAAAAAAACGGTCGTCTGCAAAAACAGATGGGAAAGAGGTGGGTAAGCTGGGCAACCTTGACTCCCTTTATACCCCCTATTCATTCAGCCTCTCTAATATTTGTGATGAGAACCTCGGTGTATAAGATGAAAAGGTGCCGGGAAAGAGGGTCTCCTTGCCTTAATCCTCTGGAAGGGATTATAGCTCCCTTTGGTTCCCCCCATTCAGTAGAACTCGATAAGACCCTTAATTTATACACACCATAATCCATGTTATGCATGTTTCAGTAAAACCCATCTTACATATGAGTGCGTCAAAAATTTGTCTGCCAGCCACAAAGGCCGATTGTGTCTCTGACACCAAAACCGGGAGAAAATGTTTCAGTCTCTAACATAACACTTTGGAGATGATCTTATAACTGACATTGCACATACTTATTGGCGAAAATCCTTCATCCCATGCGGTCTCTCTGTTTTTTGGATCAAACAGATATAAACCTCATTGCTTTTCGGATCCATCGTACCCAAACACATGAAGTCCTTGATCATATCCACAACTTGTCACCCAGCAATATGCCATAATTTTTGGTAAAAAAACGCTGTCATGCCATCCGAACCAGGTGTTCTCCCCGGATGGATGGAAAACACTGCGGCCTCAACCTTCGACGCAAATAACTCTCGGAGTAGGATGTCGTTAATTTCTAGAGTTACTAAACTATGAACATGTTGTAGCAAAATTTCAAAATCTGAAATGGAGGATGGGAAAAAAATCTCTTGGAAATAGTGGATAGCCGTTTGTTATATCTCCGCCTCCTCTTCCGTCCAAACCCCAACTTCATTGAGAATACCTATAATCCTATTTCGCGTCCGTCATTGTTTGGTAGTACCATGAAAAAACTTTGCATTTTTGTCCCCTTCCTCTTCCACAAGGGCGGTCTGTAGCTGATCCTGTAAATCCATGATTTCATCCATAGAAGTTGAATCACTACTTTGAGCCCCCTCTAGATGAGTCTTTACCCCCTCGATAAAGTCAGAGGAGTTGAGTTGATCTTTCTTATGTCATCTAGAGATTAATGTCCGACAGTTGGCGATGCGATCCCCGAGCATATGATCTATGAAATTCCTAACCGTTAACCAGCCTTCTCTGACCACTTGTTTGAAATTTGGCTTAGAAAACCAGCGTTTGTCAAACCAAAACTTTTTCGTACCAAACATGTTTTCGTCAGGATGTTCGTTAGGACTGATCTGTGATCGAATCCCATAAACCTTAAGTACTCCACATTAGTATGTGAGAATAAATCATGTCATTCTTCATTTCCAATTGAACAATCAAGTCGGCATCTAAGTACATTTCTCCCTCACCCAAAAGAGGCAGTTACCCGTATAAGGAAAATCAACCATACCATAGTTTTGTCGCATAAGACGAAAATCTAGAAATGAATTTTCTGGCCTGATTCGGCCCCTTGTTTTCTCATGATGACCTATTATTTCATTAAATTCTCTGGTTATGAGCCACGATCCAAATTGAGTGGTACTAATACGAGTGAGACGTTCCCACACTAGACCTCGGTTAAGGACAACAGGTTCTGTTGGGGTCAATTTTTACCCACCTGAAGTTAACAGATGAGAAAGTGACTAAAACGGCTCGGTGTCGACTAAATGATTTGAACACCTGAGCCAAACTCAAATGGCTCGGGTGTCGCACGAAGATGGTTCGGGTATCGCTCAAAAACGGTTCGGGTGTCACTCAAAAATGGTTCGGGTGTCACTCGAAGAACGGTTCAGGTGTCACTCGAAGAACGGTTCGGGTGTCACTCGAAAACGGTTCGGATGTCACTCGAAGAACGGTTCAGGTGTCACTCGAAAATGGTTCGGGTACGCAACTACTATGACCGACCGCCCAAGATGCCACCCGAACCGTTTTATCACCCTAAGCCGTGAAGGAAGGTGTCACCCGAACCGTGAAGGAAGGTGTCACCCGACCCGTGAAGGAACCTGTCACCTCAGCCGTGAAGGAAGGTGCCACCTTAGCCATTTAGAGAAATGCCACCCGAGCCGCGATTTTCGACTCCCACAATTTGGTGCCGTCTGTGGGGAGTCTCAAACTTTCTGACACCTAAGAACCACTGAGTACGAGATCGGAAGCGATGACTACCGACGGAGACCGAAGCGGTGACGATGCAAGCAACACTGGCGTTGATCCTTCGAGGACATGAACCGATCTGCCGCCGGTAAACACGGAAGGCACCTCAGAAACGCTGACAGAGTTGAAAAACATGATGACCACGTTGCTGAAGAAGGCCGAGGAGCAAGACAAGCTTAATAGCTCGCTGGCGGCGAGAATTGAGACACTAGCAAAGGAGAGCCGAGCCAGAAACATACGATCTTGAGGAATTGGTTCGACTATGAATCCACCTGTTAGCGGAATAACCAGACGGCTCGGCTTAAACCCTACAACCCTGGATTTTTCAACACCACGTGACACGCCAAGGACTTTGGGAGGAATGCCACCGTCACATCCAACCGACGAGCAAACACCTGCAGCAACAAGATCAAATATCACCGAGCCACCTCGGCTGATCCGAGGAGCAAGAGGAACCAGCAATGGATATGGCTTACGAACCGACGATGGGTCGGCTGCAGCAATCATCCTCGACGAAGAAGGATATCGCAGCACAGAGAATATCACCAATGAAGGATTCGCACCAACGATAATGGGAACCCGAGCCGGCGAAGGTGAGACCAACCCGAACCGAGCCAGAAACCTGGCAGAGGAAGAAGAAAATCTCTTGTGGGTGCAACAGGAGCAATACAATGACGAACCAAGAACAATGAGCCGAGCCCAGAGAGAAGAGTAGGACGAAATCCGAGCCTCATTGGATCGTGCTACTGCTAAGATGAAAGCCGTCCGATCCCAGGTGCACAAGGCAACCAGTAAAGTGCCAAAGATTGACCGCGTACTAGAGGAAGCACACAACACGCCGTTTACAGCTCGGATAACCAAAGCGAGAATTTCCGATCCAGGAAAGATCGAGGTTCCAGTTTATGAAGGGAACACCGATACGAAGGAGCATATAACTGCGTTCATCATAGCAATGGGCCGAGCCAATTTCAGAGAAAAAGAGAGAGATACCGGTTTCTGTCTACTGTTTGTGGAGCATCTAAAAGGCGCAACACTCCAATGGTTTTCCAGGCTTGAGCGGAACTCTATCGACGATTTCCAGCAACTGTCTGCTGCCTTTCTGAAGCATTACTCCATGTTTATGGATTGAGGAGCTTCGGACGCTGACTTGTGGACACTAACTCAAGGTCCTACGGAGACATTACGAAGTTTCATAGGGAGATTCAAAGCGGTCATGTCAAAGGTTGAAGGCGTAAGTGACAAGGCTGCCGTGCTCGCATTGAAAAGATCGCTGTGGTACGAATCGGAGTTTCGAAAAGAGATTGCTCTAAACACACCACTATTAATCCAAGACGCGCTACACCGAGCCTCAGACTTCATAGTCAACGACGAAGAGATGAAGGTCTTGTCTCATAAGTATGGAGCAGCCAGGACGACGAGCCGACCCTTCCAAACTCCGAACCCACCTCCTCCCAAGAGGAGTAGTCAAGGGAGTGGGTACGTACATCACGAAAAACCTAATTTTGGAGGAGCCCATAACTACCAGGTGGGAGCAGGCCGAAGCAAAACACCTTGGAACACGTGGACACGAAGTCAGAGTTCGTACGACGAAAAAGCCTACTGCGAGTATCATCACATGCACGGTCACTCGACTGCCAATTGCCGAACCCTGGGGATAAAGCTTGCGGCAAAACTCGTCGTTGGAGAACTCGGTAATGCCGTCAGCCTGAAGGACTTCGAGCGAGAGGAGGAGAAAGATCAGCCGAACCAGCCAAATCAAAATAATGATCCTCCTAAGCGAGGAAGGCGAGATGACGAGGCAACGCAGTCAGGCTCTCGAAGAAGAATAAATATGATAATGGGAGGATCACAATACTGTTCGGACACGGTGTCTTCAATCAAAGCCTTCGAGCGGTGAGCCGATGCAAGTTGAACTGGTCAGCACCTTCTAAACTCCCCAATGACGTCATCTCGTTCGAAGAAAAGGAAACCACCGGCATCGACCGACCACATAATGATCCCCTCGTGATAGAATTGATAGTAGATGATTGCGACGTCGCCCGAGTTCTGATAGATACGGAAAGCTCTGTAAACGTGATCTTCCGGGAAACTCTCAGAAGGATGAACATAGACCTGTCCAGAATCACAGCCGCGCCGAAGCCTTTAACTGGATTCTCCGGGGAAACAACCATGACACTCGGAACGATAAAGCTCCCTGTCCGAGCCAAGGAAGTAACCAAGATAGTGGAGTTTTCGGTTGCCGATCACCCTGCGATCTACAATGTGATTATGGGTACACCCTGGATAAACTCCATGCGAGCCGTACCATCAACATATCACCTCTGCATCAAATTCCCGACCCCAGGAGGAGTCAAAACGATATGGGGAAACCAGAAGGAGTCCCGTATTTGTTTCCTAGCCGAGCACATACTCAGGAACCCTGTCACAGAGACCACCACCAAGAGGAAGAAGATGAAGATCGACAGGGAACCCGAGAAGGAGTTGGAAAAACTTTATAGCAGTTACAGATTGCGAAGGATCGTGAAAAGAAGGGTAAACCCACCTGCGACCCCGTCGTTTCAGTGAACATTGATGGCAATCACCCAGAGCGCTGCGTTGAAATAGGAGCTCAGCTGAAAGATCCAATAAGGGGAGAGCTGATTTCTTTCCTTCAGAAAAACGTAACCACCTTCGCTTGGGAAGCAGAAGACATGCCCGGTATCAGCATCGACGTGACATGCCACGAGGTGAACGTGGTCCCATCCTTCAAACCAGTCAAACAGAAAAGGCGAAAACTTGGACCAGAAAGAGCACAAGCGGTGAATGACAAGGTGGAAAGGTTATTACGCGTGGGATCAATAGTCAAAGCAAAGTATCCTGACTGGCTCGCCAATCCAGTAGTGGTCAAGAAAAAGAATGGGAAGTGGCGTGTATGTGTGGATTTCACCGACCTGAACAAAGCTTGCCCAAAAGATAGTTTTCCGCTCCCACATATTGATCGACTGGTGGAAGCAACAACATGCAACAAACTCCTTTCGTTTATGGATGCTTTCTCCGGATACAACAAAATCCTAATGAACCCAGACGATCAAGAGAAGACGGCGTTCATCACAGACCGCGGGATATATTACTACAAAGTAATGCCGTTCGGTCTCAAAAATGCCGGAGCAACTTACCAGCGATTAGTGAACCGAATGTTTGCCGACCAACTGGGGAAGACGATGGAAGTTTACATAGACGACATGCTGGTGAAGTCTTTAGAGTAGAAGGACCACGTAACTCACCTAGAAGGATGTTTCAAGCAGTTGAATCTGCATAACATGAATCTGAACCCAACCAAGTGCAGATTTGCGGTCAGGTCTGGGGAGTTCCTTGGATATCTGATCACCCACCGTGGAATTGAAGCCAACCCGAAGCAGATTGATGCGCTCATACAAATGGTGTCACCAAAGACAAAGCGGGAAGTCCAGAGGCTAACAGGATGGGTCGCCGCGCTGAATCGTTTCGTCTCTCGGTCAACCGATAGGTGTTTACCTTTCTACGATACATTACGTGGAAACAAGAAGTTTGAATGGACAGAAAAGTGCGAACTGGCGTTTCAGCAGCTGAAAGAATACCTAGCCAGCCCTCCAGTGCTTACGAAACCGGTGGAAGGCGAGCCACTTTTTCTATACACGGCCGTTTCGGCAACAGCAGTGAGTGGAGTACTCATCAGGGAAGAGCGCAGGGAGCATAAGCCTATTTTCTATGTCAGTCAAACTCTCACCGGCGCTGAAACCCGGTATCCACATATGGAGAAGTAGCATTGTCAGTGATAATGTCCGCTCGAAAACTGAGACCAGACTTCCAGTCGCATTCGATTGTGGTTTTGACTACTTTCCCCTTGCGATCCATCCTGGACAGCCCTAGCCAATCTGGGAGATTGGCAAAGTGGGCAATAGAGCTGAGCGAATATGACATCGAGTATCGGAGCAGAACCTGCGTGAAGTCTCAAGTCCTTACAGATTTTCTGATAGAACTCCCAGAAGAAGTGATAGAAGAGCCGGCTCCGAGCCCAATATGGAAGCTCCACGCAGATGGATCATCATCAAAATAAGGATACGGAGTAGGAATATGGTTAACCTCTCCAACAGGCGAAATCCTCGAACAGTCATTCTGCTTGGGTTTTCGTGCATCCAATAACGAAGCAGAGTACGAAGCTTTGATTGCTAGAATGAGACTTGCTCTTGGACTCAAGGTTTCGTACATCCAAACCTACTGCGATTCGCAGCTGGTAGTCAACCAAGTCAGCGGCGAGTACACGGCCAGAGATGACCGAATGGAAGCTTATCTGAAGATGGTCAAAGAACTGGCTGCACAGTTCGAAGAGTTCACATTAACACGAATACTACGCGGGGAAAACACTTCGGCAGACGCACTAGAAGCACTCGCATCCACCTCCGACCCGGATTTGAAAAGGATAATTCCAGTGGAACTCATCAAAAACCCAAGTATCAACCTCTCTGACACCGTGAACGCAGTCACTCGCTCCCAAACAGCCGCTCAGGCCGAAGCTATATCCGAGCCAAATTTCGCAGAAAAGGGCAGCACCTACACCACTGCTCTAGGCGACGAAAATATTACACCATCGGTGGAGGACAAGGCCATTGAGATGGAGGAAGAGCCTAAAACAGATCCTCCAGACGAAGATGAAGCATTAGAGATGGAGGAAGACCCACAACAAACAAAAACGGATTATGGGTGTGACAAAGAGTGTTTGGGAGCAATCCGAGTATATATCATGGACGGCGAGGTATCATCGGATAAGTAGGCTGCCAGAAAACTCAGAGCTCAAGCTGCTCGATATATTCTCTTAGATGGAAACGTCTTCAAGTGGAGATTCTCAGGACCGCTAATGGCTTGCGTTGAAGGCACCAAAGCAAGGAACATCATGGAAGAGGTCCATAGTGGCTAGTGTGGCAACCACTCCGGCGGAAGAGCTTTAGCAATCAAGATCAAGCGTCACGGTTATTATTGGCCAACTATGGTGAAGGACTGCGAAAAGTTCTCCGCCAGGTGCGAAAAATGCCAACGACATGCCCCAATAATTCACCAACCTACGGAGTTGCTGTCATCAATCTCAGAGCCCTACCCTTTCATGCGCTGGTCAATGGATATCGTCGGTCCTCTGCATAAGTCCAAACAAAAGAGGTTCCTGCTGGTTTTGACAGATTACTTCTCCAAATGGGTAGAGGCAGATTCTTACGCCAGCATAAAGGATGCGCAAGTAGAACACTTCGTCTGGAAGAATATCTTATGTCGGCATGGAGTTCCATACGAAATTGTCACCGACAACGGCTCACAGTTTATCTCCACAAGGTTTGAAGCCTTCTGCGAAAAATGGAGGATACGACTCAGCAAGTCTACGCCACGCTATCCACAAGGGAATGGGCAAGCAGAGGCAGTGAACAAGACTATCCTGGACGGTCTGAAAAATGCCTTAATGCGAAGAAGGGACGCTGGGCAGATGAACTCGAAGGAGTATTATGGTCACATCGAACCACTCCGCGGTGAGCTACCGGTGAAACACCCTTCGCTCTTGTCTACGGTACATAATGTGTCATCCCAGCCGAAGTTCAATTTCCTGGAGTACGACGCAGACTTCTTTCAGGGCAGGAAGGACTGAATCACCTCATGTTACTCGATGAGTTAGACTTGGTTAACGAACGAAGGGATCAGGCGATGGTTCGGATTCAAAATTTCCAACAGGCAACGGCTAAGTATTACAACACCAACATCAGAAGTCGCAAGTTCAAAGAGGGTGATCTGGTTGTCCGCAAAGTTTTTCAGAACACAGCCGAGACAAATGCTGGCAAACTAGGAGCAAACTGGGAAGGACCCAACAAAATGCACCTAAAGAGGTATTATCACTAAGTCACTTCGCATGAACTACGGGACGACTTGATCCCTGAAAAGGGTACGTAGGCAGCTTGTCTTCGGACGGTTCAGTTGTCCCCCTCCTAAAAAAAGGGGGGGAGTGGGTACGTATACATGTATACTCCCATATCTCGCATCACTCTTCAAAGAGACAAACTTCAAACTCTTTCAAACATAACTCGTATGATTTAGTCTACACGAAACACAACTTTACATCTTTCACGGATATTCTAACACCTCGTCTGTTGCTGGCTACAACAGACGGACAACACATCCTTTACGGATTTTTAACCACTATCTCTATATGGGATAGGGTTCTCAACACCCTCTTACGGGTATATAAGCGCGCTATATAGATTCTGACTGGGTATATCCTGGCCTAATATCCGAAAGGTATATCCTGGACGATATTCTTACAAGTTTACGTTCGAGAGGGACCCATAAGCCGAAAACTCGCAAGTCTTAAAACTCGAAGTAAACTCTTAAACCCAGTAAACGCCTCTTGGTACACTGGTCGTAAACATCTCCGAAACATAATCCTAACCCACCAGTTAGTATGAGATTTTAAATATGTTCCATTGTCAAAAGAACGGGAATGTAAGCTGGAACACCGCAAACCCTAAGCTGACAACAAAAATTCTTGAAGAACCATATTCTATTTACAACAAGACGGTTCGCAATACAATGACGAACCAAGAACAATGAGCCGAGCCCAGAGAGAAGAGTTGGACGAAATCCGAGCCTCATTGGATCGTGCTACTGCTGAGATGAAAGCCGTCCGATCCCAGGTGCACAAGGCAACCAGTAAAGTGCCAAAGATTGACCGCGTACTAGAGGAAGCACACAACACGCCGTTTACAGCTCGGATAACCAAAGCGAGAATTTCCGATCCAGGAAAGATCGAGGTTCCAGTTTATGAAGGGAACACCGATACGAAGGAGCATATAACTGCGTTCATCATAGCAATGGGCCGAGCCAATTTCAGAGAAAAAGAGAGAGATACCGGTTTCTGTCTACTGTTTGTGGAGCATCTAAAAGGCGCAACACTCCAATGGTTTTCCAGGCTTGAGCGGAACTCTATCGACGATTTCCAGCAACTGTCTGCTGCCTTTCTGAAGCATTACTCCATGTTTATGGATTGAGGAGCTTCGGACGCTGACTTGTGGACACTAACTCAAGGTCCTACGGAGACATTACGAAGTTTCATAGGGAGATTCAAAGCGGTCATGTCAAAGGTTGAAGGCGTAAGTGACAAGGCTGCCGTGCTCGCATTGAAAAGATCGCTGTGGTACGAATCGGAGTTTCGAAAAGAGATTGCTCTAAACACACCACTATTAATCCAAGACGCGCTACACCGAGCCTCAGACTTCATAGTCAACGACGAAGAGATGAAGGTCTTGTCTCATAAGTATGGAGCAGCCAGGACGATGAGCCGACCCTTCCAAACTCCGAACCCACCTCCTCCCAAGAGGAGTAGTCAAGGGAGTGGGTACGTACATCACGAAAAACCTAATTTTGGAGGAGCCCATAACTACCAGGTGGGAGCAGGCCGAAGCAAAACACCTTGGAACACGTGGACACGAAGTCAGAGTTCGTACGACGAAAAAGCCTACTGCGAGTATCATCACATGCACGGTCACTCGACTGCCAATTGCCGAACCCTGGGGATAAAGCTTGCGGCAAAACTCGTCGTTGGAGAACTCGGTAATGCCGTCAGCCTGAAGGACTTCGAGCGAGAGGAGGAGAAAGATCAGCCGAACCAGCCAAATCAAAATAATGATCCTCCTAAGCGAGGAAGGCGAGATGACGAGGCAACGCAGTCAGGCTCTCGAAGAAGAATAAATATGATAATGGGAGGATCACAATACTGTTCGGACACGGTGTCTTCAATCAAAGCCTTCGAGCGGTGAGCCGATGCAAGTTGAACTGGTCAGCACCTTCTAAACTCCCCAATGACGTCATCTCGTTCGAAGAAAAGGAAACCACCGGCATCGACCGACCACATAATGATCCCCTCGTGATAGAATTGATAGTAGATGATTGCGACGTCGCCCGAGTTCTGATAGATACGGAAAGCTCTGTAAACGTGATCTTCCGGGAAACTCTCAGAAGGATGAACATAGACCTGTCCAGAATCACAGCCGCGCCGAAGCCTTTAACTGGATTCTCCGGGGAATCGATGAAAACCTAGCCAACTACTTAAACAAAAAAGAGAAAAAAGAGAGAGAAGAGAGCTACCTGATTTTTCGGAAATGAAGAGAAGTGAGTTATGAGGAGTGAGACAAAGATCTGAATATAAAGAAGCATGAAATTACAGCGCGTGACGCCATGCAGCCTCGGGAACATGCGAAACGCTTACAGTTCCCAATAAAGTTGTAATCATGACAAGAGATACTTCAAGCCAACATTACTACCGAGCCCAAGACAAATCACCTGTTGGGTTGGTTCGGCAAACATATCAGAAGAAGACGGCTCGGCGAAATAACAGTCTAAGCAATGCAGCAAGATAACGAGCCAAAACAGCTCGGTCAAACGAATGATAAGTTGGCTCTGCAGCATGACAAAGGTGTCGGTCCGGCAAAATGAAAACGAATATATCACAGGCCAAAGTGGCTCGGCAACGCAATTGAAGACGAATCAGCAGCACGTCAAGGGGTTGGCTCGGCGATAAGATACTCCAGTGTTGGCTCGGAAATAAAACATCTCAGTAACACTATCAGTTTGGCTCGGCATGTGTCAATGCCTGGATGACAACTTCACCACAAATCTGGCTCGGTAGCCCAAAGATAGTTGATCTCGATCTTAACTTCTCACCTCGTCACTATTATTAATAATACCACCGAGCTGGGGGGCTAACTGTTGGGGTCGGTTTTCACCTCATCGAGATCAACTGCTGATAAGACTAAGTATGGAGAAAAGTCTAGCCAAGTAAGCACAAACTCTTGGCTCGGCGGCAGAAGCAAGCAATGACGAGCCAATGTTTGGCTAGGCGACGAGCCAACTCTTGGCTAGGCATCAGGAGGAAGCAACACTCCTCCGGCTCGGCGATGGGAGAAAAGAGTGACGAGCCAACACCTTGGCTAGGCAGCAAGGAAAAGTGGTGACGAGCCAACATCTTGGCTAGGCAGCAAGGAGAAGTGGTGACGAGCCAACATCTTGGCTAGGCAGCAAGGAGAAGTGGTGACGAGCCAACATCTTGGCTAGGCAGCAAGGAGAAAGGAGTGACGAGCCAACATCTTGGCTAGGCAGCAAGGAGAAGTGGTGACGAGCCAACATCTTGGCTAGGCAGCAAGGAGAAGTGGTGACGAGCCAACAGCTTGGCTAGGCATGAAGCAGTGACGAGCCAACGTGTTGGCAAACCAACAAACTGTGACGAGCCAACATGTTGGCGAACCAACAAACGGTGACGAGCCAACATGTTGGCGAACCAACAAACGGTGACGAGCCAATGTTGGTAAACCACAACTCAGTGACGAGCAAAACACTTGGACATGAACCAACCTCTCTTTGGCTCGGTGAAAAGGAGAGGCGACGAGCCAATTCTCCTTCGGCTCGGCGTTGAGGAATGGTGATGAGCTGACATTTCTCTGGTTCGGTGTTAAGGTGATAATATGACGAGCCGACGACAACAACTCCTTCTGGTTCGGCGTTGGGAGAAGCAGGTGAGATAGGCAACGAGCCGGCTCACCGATAACCTAGTAAAGGAACCTGCCCGATATCTTGTTGGGGCGAGGCAACGAGCCGCAATAGTTTGGTGGGCCAAGATAGCAAATCAAAGAGAGTAGCCCACATCCGAACTAGAGAAGGAGTCTCGAAGAACAAGGGAGTTTTCCTTTATCCTTTAGGAAAAAGCCTAGCCAACTTATTCTTGTATAAAGAGACAATGTACCTCTTTAAAAAAGGGGATCCGAAAATTGACCTAGCAAAACACTTGTTATTCTTTGCAACAGCTTTCAAAACAGCTTAGATAATAAAAACCATCTTTCGATCTCTGTTCTTGGTTCCTTTACATAGAAGTTTGTCGAATCCCTAAATTCTCCTTACAAGTTTTGGTTGTGCGAGTTTCGACTCCCACACCATGCCACCCGAGCCGAACATGAACCACGAACTGCCACCCGAGCCAAATGCCATGTGAGCCAAAAAAGGGGTTGGGCCCATCATCCACATGCTGAAGATGGGTCGTTGCCACCCAAGCTGAACATGGGCCATTGCCACCCGAAGCAGCGATCACAGATGAACGGCCCATGAAAATGAAGATAAACATGAAGAAAGAAAAACGAGCGAAAGAATAGGAAAATCTCCTTATCTTTTTTGGAGTCGCCCTAGCCAACTTAGAACTGATATATATATACTGATGTACATCTTCTAGAAGGAGCATCCGCAATTTTACCTAGCAAAAACTATATACCTTTGCTCTCATACGAAAAGCTTTCTAAACGGCTTAATTAAAACACAATCTTTGCATCTCTGTTTGTTCTTTGGTAGTTTTTTCGCAGAAGTTTTAGATCCCTCTAAAAGTCTTGACAGATTCAATTGGTGTGGATTTACACTCCCACAATTTGGCGCCGTCGAGTCTTGGAATTTTCTTACACCAAAAACCATCACAAAACCAATCTGAAGGACGATGGCCAACGACGGAGAGCAAGACGCTGCTGACACCAGAAACACCAGCGTGGAGGAGCAGACAAACCGACTTGAAAATGCCGAGGAACCTTCATCAACACTCATGGAGATGAAGAATATGTTGGAGAGGCTTCTCAAAATAGCCAACGAGCAGGACAAGCTGAAGAACACGATGACGCAAAAGTTGGAAGCCCTGGCGACGGAGACCCGAGCTAGTAGCAGGATCTCAAACATGATAGGACGTGGCGTCAGGCGCCTTAACCCGACAGCCCTAGATTTCTTGACCCCTCTCAACGTGCTGAGAACCCGTCGCACCAAGGGAGGACGAGCCGGCCCCAATCATCAATCTAGAAGAGGAGAATCAAGTGGAGCACAACACGGAGAGTCGCGATGACCCTGAGCTCCCAGCAGTTGGCCATATCCGTACCGAACGACGCGAAGCCATCGCAGAAGGAGATCCAGAACTGACCGAAGAGGAAGAAAACATTCTATGGGCCGAGCAAGCACGGATCGATGGGGAGCGAAGAGCAGGGATCCGAGCCCAGAAAGAGGAGATGGCTGCGATGCGCGCAGATATGGACCGAGTAGCCGCAAATATAAAAGCTGTCCGATCCATAATGCACAAGGCAACTAGCAAGATGCCCGAAATAGATCGCGTATTGGAAGAAGCACCGAACACTCCGTTCACGGCACGGAACACCAGTGAGAGAATTCCCGACCCAAGGAAGATGAAGGTTCCAATTTACGAAGGAAAAACTGACCCAAAGGAGCATCTAATGGCCTTTGCCATAGCCATGGGCCACTCTAACTTCAAAGAAAGTGACAGAGATGCTGGGCAATACCTCGTCTTCGTAGAACACCACAAAAGCCTGGCACTCCAGTAGTTTTCCAGGCTCGAGAGGAACTCCATCGACAACTACAACCAGCTATCCGCAACATTCCTGAAGTATTACTCCATATTCATGGATCCCGGAACTTCAGATGTCGACCTGTGGACCCTTGCTCAGGGGCTGAACGAAACCCTCCGAAGTTTTGTTGGAAGATTCAAAGCAGCCATGTCCAAAGTGGAAGGCTTGAGCGACAAGGCGGCCCTGCTAGCCTTAAAGCGAGCGCTCTGGTTTAATTCTGATTTCCACAAAGAAATTGCACTGAACGCTCCCACGATGATACAAGACGCAATGCACCGAGCTACAGATTTCATAACCGAAGAAGAGGAGATGAAGATCCTCATTGAAAAGTATGGAAAAGCAAAACCAGTAAGCAATCCTCCTCAGGCTTCAAATTCCTCAAACAGCAAGAGAAACAACAAGAGTTCCGGTTATGTCCAGCACGAGGGAGGTTTTCGAGGAGCTCACAATTATCAAATCAATGCCCATGGATATGGATGAGGAATAGGCCGAGGCCGCGGAAGGAATTCATGGAGCACATGGACCAAGAGCGACAGTTCTTACGACGAAACAGCTTACTGCGAGCACCATCACATCTATGGACATTCCACCGAAAATTGTCGCATCCTTGGCCTGAAACTTGCCAAAACGCTAGCAGCTGGCGAACTTGGAGGAAACATTAGCCTTAAGGATTTCGAGATGGACTTGAACACTTACAAACCCGACCAGACGAAGGAAGATCATTCCAAGCGTGATAGACGGGATGACGAAGCACCACCTTCTGGATCGAGAAGGAGAATAAGCATGATAATTGGAGCATCTCATTATTGCTTGGATACTGTCTCATCGATCAAAACATTCCAACGACGGGCAGACGTCAGCATCAACTTGTTCAAACCCTCAAAGTTTCCGAACGATGTGATCTCATTAGAAGAAAGGGAGACAATCGGCATCGACAAGCCGCATGATGATCCTCTCGTAATCGAATTAATTGTGAATGATTGCGACATAGCCCGCGTATTGGTAGACACTGGAAGCACTGTTGATGTAATCTTCCTGGAGACACTCAGAAGAATGAATGTCGATCTATCCAAAATTATATCAACCCCGAAGCCATTGACTGGATTTTTTGGGGAAACTACAATGACTGCAGGGACGATCAAACTTCCTGTCCGAGCTGGTGAGGTTACAAAAATCATCGAATTCTCTGTAGCTGATCACCCAGCAATATACAACGTCATTATGGGAACCCCCTGGTTTGAAGTTCCCTACCCCAAACGGAGTAAAAATAATTCGTGGGAACCAAAAGGAGTCTCGCATCTACTTCCTCACCGCACATAAGCTCAGAAATTCGGTGACCGATCCAGTGGCAAATTCAAAGCGCAAAAAAATGAAGACCGATAGAGAGCCGGTCAAAGAGCTTTTCAAACTTTTATAGCAATTACAGATTGCGGAGGATCGCGAGGAAGAAGTAACTAAACCAACATGCGATCCCGTAATATTAGTTTGCATCGACAATGAACATCCGGAGTGATGCGTGGAGATTGGAACAATACTCGACGGAAAAATCAAAGAAGAACTTGTTTCGTTCTTAAAAAATAATGTGAACACTTTTGCATGGGCAGCGGAGGACATGCCCGACATTGATATCAGCATAACAAGCCACGAGCTGAATGTTGAACCAATGTTCAAACCAGTGAAGCAGAAAAGGAGATAGCTTGGGCCAGACAAAGCCAAACCAGTCAATGATGAAGTAGAAAGACTCTTGCGTGTCGGTTCAATAACTGAGGTGAAGTACTCAGACTGGCTAGCTAACCCGGTGGTGGTCAAAAAGAAGAATGGAAAATGGTGCGTATGCGTGAATTTCACCGACCTGAATAAAGCTTGTCAAAAAGATAGCTTCCCCCTTCCACACATCGATCGCCTAGTCGAAGCAACAGCAGGGAACGCACTCCTCTCATTCATGGATGCCTTCTCGGGTTACAACCAGATCCTGATGAACCCTGATGATCGGGAGAAAACAACTTTTATAACATATCGTGGAATATAGTGCTACAAGGTGATGCCGTCGGCCTGAAAAACGTCGGAGCAACATATCAGCGGCTTGTGAAAAAGATGTTCGCTAGTCAACTCGGAAAGACAATGGAGGTTTATATAGACGATATGCTGGTGAAATCACTAAGAGAGCAGGATCATGTAGCCCATCTTGAGGAATGCTTCTCACAGCTGAACTTTCACAACATGAAGTTAAATCCAACCAAATGCATATTCGCGGTCACATTAGGAGAATTCTTCGGATACTAAGTCACTCACCGTGGCATTGAAGCAAACCCTAAGCAAATTGATGCGCTCATCCATATGACTTCGCCGAAGACTAAAAGGGAAGTGCAAAGACTTACCGGGAGGGTAGTTGCACTTAACAGATTCATCTCACGATCCACCAAAAAATGTTTGCCTTTCTACGATACATTGCAGGAGAACAAGAAGTTTGAGTGGACTGAAAAATACGAAGAGGCTTTTCAACATCTGAAGACTTACCTGGCTACCCTTCCAGTTCTCGCAAAACCAGTAGCAGGAGAGCCGCTTTTTCTGTACACCGCAATCTCCACCACAGCAGTAAGCGGCGTGTTGATTCGAGATGAGCGCGAGGAGCAGAAGCCAATCTTTTACATCAGCAAAACCCTTACAGACGCCGAGATGAGGTACCCCCAAATGGAAAAAATGGCACTATCTGTCATAATGTCCACAAGAAAACTGAGGTCTTACTTCCAGTCGCACTCAATCGTGGTCCTGAGTACCTCCCCGTTAAGATCCGTTTTGCATAGCCCGAGTGAATCAGGAAGGCTAGCAAATTGGGCAATTGGGCTGAGTGAATATGACATCGAATATCGCGGACGCACGTGTGCAAAATCTCAAGTCCTGGCTAATTTCTTGATCGAACTCTCGAAGAAAGCATCGACAAACACAGAACCTGGCTTGGAAGCTTCACGTCGATGGCTCATCCTCCAAAAATAGTTCGGGAGTAGGGATACATCTAACCTCTCCAACCGGCGAAATTCTGGAGCAATCATTTCGCTTGGGTTTTCGCGCATCCAACAACGAAGCAGAATACGAAGCCCTCATCGTCGGAATAAAACTTGCTGGTGGCCTGAAGATCGAGCAGCTTCACGCATTCTACGATTCCCAGTTGGTCGCAAATCAATTCAGTGGCGAGTACGCAGCAAAGGATGATCGAATGGAAGCTTACCTAAAAATCGTCAAAGAATTGGCCGCACGATGTGGGGGTCTAAATCAACACAATTAGATTTGTCACGAAACTTTTAAGGGATCTGAAACTTCTGCGTATAAACCACGAAAACAAAGATCCAAAGATGGTTTTATTGAGCTGTTTCGAAAAGCTTTTGCGTACAAGAGTTTGAGAGCAAAAAGTCTAGGATTTTGCTAAGTAAATTGCGGATCCCTTTTTCAAGAGATGTACATAGATATATATACTAGTTTGAGTCGGCCAGGCCAATCCCAAAGAGATAAGGAAAACTTCCTAATCCTTTGGGATTTCCGTTTAGCTAAGTCGGCTCGGCTTTATGGGCCTTCGTCTGGACATCGGCCGAAGATGGACTTGTTGCTTCGGCCCGCAAGTTTGCGTATTCTGCTCGGCCTATTGCCTATGACAGGATCGGGATCGGCCTTGCTCTTGTCGTCGGTTTAAGCTTTATTGACTTCGGCGACTTCTTCGGCCGTATTGGCTTCAGCCGCGACTTCGGCCGCGACTTCGGCCGCGACTTCGGCCGCGACTTCGGCCGCGACTTCGGCCGTGACTTCGGCCGTATTGGCTTCGGCCATGACTTCGTATAGAATTGGCTTCGGCCATGACTTCGGCCGAACGTTATTATTGGCCAACGATGATCAAAGACTGCAACAAATTCTCAGCCAAGTGTGAGAAGGGCCAATGTCACGCGCCAATGATTCACCAACCAACGGAAGTGCTCTCCTCAATCTCATCACCATACCCATTCATGTGATTGTCCATGGATATCGCCGGGCCACTGCACCCCTCAAAGCAGAAGCGATTCCTGTTGATTTTAACAGATTATTTTTCGAAATGGGTCGAAGCCGATTCCTACGCTAGCATTAAAGACGCATAAGTGGAGTCCTTTGTATGGAAGAATATCATATGCCGACATGGAGTACCATACAAGATTGTAACGGATAATGGCTTGCAGTTCATCTCTAATCGTTTCGAAGCCTTTTGCAAAAAATGGAAGATCAGGCTTAGCAAGTCCACTCCAAGGTATCCACAAGGAAACGGTCAAGCATAAGCAATCAATACGACAATCATTGACGGTCTGAAAAAGTGTCTCGATGAAAAGAAGGGACGTTGGGCTGCAGAATTGGAAGGAGTGTTGTGGTCTCAACGCATAACCTCAAGACGAGCAACTGGTGAAACCCCATTTGCCCTTGTCTATGGAACGTAGTGTGTCATTCCACCATAAATACATTTTCCCGGAGCTCGCCGCAGACTTCTTCCGGAGCAAGAAGGACTCAATCACCTATTACTGCTTGACGAGTTGGACTTAATCAACGAAAAACGAGATCAGGCCTTGATCAAGATCCAGAACTACCATAACGCAGCAGCGAAGTACTACAACTCCAATGTTCGAAGACGAAGATTTTACGAAGGAGATTTATTTTTGCGGAAAGTTTTCCAAAACGCGACGGAAACAAATGCCAAAAAACTGTGAGCAAACTGGGACGGACCTTACAAGATCACAGAGATAGTCAAACCAAGTGTTTATAAACTTGCAAGTATGTCCTATGTTCCGGTACCAAGATCATGGAACGCGATGCATCTCAAGAAGTACTATCACTGAGCCATTCGACATGAACTACGGGGTGAGTTAATCCCTACAAAGGGTACGTAGGCAGTCCATCTTCAAATGGGTTCAGTTGCCCTCCCCCTTCAAAAAGGGGGGGGGGGGCGTGGGTATGTATACGTATACTCGTATACTCCCATCTTTGTAATAGATTGTACAATCTATCAAAGACAAGTTTTACCTAACATCCTTCAAGGATCACTAAGTCTTAACAAAACAGACATATTCGAATGAATTAAGCTACAACAGGCATCTCACCACATCTTCATTACTGCTGGCCACAGTAGTGAACTCTTGCATCCATTTCAGATCTAAACTGTCGCATCCGTCTCAGGACTAAAAGCGCGCTATATCAATATTTGTTCATTGTCGCAGTGGATATGTTTATGGTAACGTATCCGTAAACCAAAATGTTCATCCTAAATTACACAAGCATATGTCCATTGTCGGAGCGGATACATTTACGGTAATGTATCCGTAAACCGAAATGTTCAAACTAAACTATGCAAACTGATGATCAATTTTGGAGCAGGGAAGTTTATGGTAACATAACTGTAAGCCGAATTGTTCATCTCAAATACAACTATGCAAACCCATACTTAGATCCATTCATCGGAACAACTATATTTTATCAAGGCAATACAAGTAAAGCATTCAGGCTGGTTGCCAAATAAATAAAACACATTACGTTTCTATCAAAACACAAAAGATGCTTCCTTAAAACCGATATCCTGAAGTTATATGACCAGGTGCGACAAAACAAAAATAGTAGCTCTTAATAAGACTACAAACATGGATAAAGCCATCCAGGCACCAATTAAAGTTTTAAACTATACAAAGAATAGAGGATCATAGATTTCTATCTCTTCGAGGTTCACAGCCTTTTCATGCTTCGGATCAGTGGATCACTTGATTTCATCTTCATCTTCAGATACTTTCTCTGCAAGCTCCCTTGATTCCATTCAAAGACAGGGTCCACAACCTTCTTCGGCTCGATGCTCTTTTCGGGAAATGGTTCGGGGTTCATCTTCGGAGAGGAATTACCATCGCCTGAATCAGAGGACGTTGGATCCTCTGAAGTTTTCTTTGAACTTAGAATAACTAATCCCGGAGTTCCTCTATTTGAACCAGAGAAATCCCGAACACTGACGCTCGTAGTAGCCATCTCCATGGGCTCACCTACATTGAGCTCCTTCAGAATGTCAGAACGCACGGGAGACAACCTCAAAATCTCCCTCGTCTCGGCCACAAGTTTGGCAAACACCTCGTGGGCTCCGTCTAGATCCCCCTTTTGTTCAGCCAAACTCTTCGCCTCGGAGTCAAAAGATGGCGGCTCATCACTTTGAAGCAAACCTATGAACTGAAGGTTGCCTTTGATCTGAGCGAGATCAAGCATATTTTCTTTTGGCTCGTTGTTGATCTTGCCGAGAAGCTTTTTTGCTCGGGAGACTCTGTCTTCAAACATCGACATCATCCCACATTTCGCCTCCAGAATACCCTGCTCCCTTTTGACCTCGTGGAGCTCGTTCGCAGCTGCCTCGTCAAGCTGGCTATGTGAGAGTCCTGCTTTGCCCTACCCAATTCCAGCCGCATGATCCGGTTGTCGGCTTCTTTTCGGTGCTTCTTGTGCCCCTCCATTTCAGCCTCTAGACTCTTGATTCTCTTAAGGGTCTTTTCTAGTTCAGAGGCATGACTTGCTTCGGCCTCCTTAAGCTTCCCATCCAGCTCGATGGCTTTCTTCCTGGCGTCCTCAACTCTCTCCCTGTCCTTACGAGCGTTGGATTCGTACCCTAGAACCATCCTATTGAGATGGGATATGAACTGCGCAAAAATAAGAAAGGCTATTCAGTATACAGAAGTGACAAGACAAACGAAAACGGCTCGGGCCACGGCGACAAAAATACAAAAAAGCAGAAAACATACCTTGACGCCCCGAAGAGATACCTCGTTGTAGGCCTTATCCCTAAGCAAGGTGTCGGATGGAGGGAAACGATCACCTGGGCAGGTGATCTTGGAGAAGATAGCCGCGGACGCCGTAGCATCGTTATAAGCCCCTTCAGCATTAATGGGCACAACGGATAGAGGAATCACCTCAGGAATGAGTCGAGGAACTTCAACGCGTCGCTGACCCAATGCTTCAGCCCGGTTTGCCCTCTTCCTAGCTTCAGCTTCAGCTTTCGCTTTTTCTTTGGCTGCGGCTTTGTCCCTGAATGTGGATCTTCCCATGGCGTCGTCTGAAGAATTGGAAGAAGATGATTGACCAACTGATTGACCTTTAAAAAGGGCTCAGGCTCTCTCCACTCGCTGAAGATTGAAATCTCTCTTCCAACTACACTTTCGACCCAAAAGCGCTTCGTGAACCGAAGACAGATCGGGAGGCAACGAGAGTTGAAGATGGCGTGCTACAAAAGAAGGAAACAATGTAAGATACCTAAAACAAAATCAATATAAAAGAGAAAACTGAGCCATGGCCCAAAAAACAAGCTACGGGTCGGCTACCAAGTTCTCCCCAGCTCGTCTTAATTAAGCTAAGACATCTTGAGCCCACCGACGCCTCGGTGATGGGAACAAAGAAAAATTAATCCTCCCAGTTATCATCCTTGCTCGGGAATCTTTTTATGATCTTCCTAAGAAATTCAGCAAGATGACAAGCCAAAACAGCTCAATAATGTGACAGCCTCAAGCGGCATCACGAGCCAAAACAGCTCGGTCACACAAGTGATAAGTTGGCTCGGCAACATGTCAAAGGAAGTTGGCTCGACAGCATGACACGCCAGTTTTGGCTCGGCAATGAACGCCTCGCCAAAAATTCCCCTCAAAGTGGTTCGGTAACATAAGATAAGTCTTGGATGCCAATCTCAGAGATGGCCAACTTTCACCTCGTCATCATCATCACTGACTCTAACGAGCTGGGGGGCTAACTATTGGGGTCGATTTTCACCCCATCGAGATTGGCCACCTAAAATGGTTAGAAGATCTTGGAACTAACCGACTTTGGAGTAACGAGCCAACATTTGGCTAGGCATCAGGAAGAAGGAGTGACGAGCCAACGTTTGGCTAGGCATCAGGAAGAAGGAGTGACGAGCTAACGTTTGGCTAGGCATCAGGAAGAAGTAGCGACGAGCCAAACACATGGCTAGGCATCAGGAAGAAGGAGTGACGAGCCAACGTTTGGCTAGGCATCAGGAAGAAGGAGTGATGAGCCAACGTTTGGCTAGGCATCAGGAAGAAGGAGTGACGAGCCAACGTTTGGCTAGACATCAGGAAGAAGTAGCAACGAGCCAAACACATGGCTAGGCATCAGGAAGAAGGAGTGACGAGCCAACGTTTGGCTAGGCATCAGGAAGAAGTAGCGACGAGCCAAACACATGGCTCGACATCAGGAGGAAGCAGTGATGAGCCAACATCCCTGGCTCGGCGACAGCAAATGGTGAAGAGCCAACATGATGGCAAACCAATAAACGGTGACGAGCCAACATGTTGGCAAACCAACAAACGGTGACGAGCCAACATGTTGGCAAACCAACAAACGGTGACGAGCCAATATGTTGGCAAACCAATGACGACGAGCCAACATGCTGGCAATCCAACTTCTTGGTTCGGCATCGAGGAAAGTCAGACGATGAGCCAACTCCTGGCTCGGCATCAAGGAGAAACAGGCAACAAAACCAAGACCTCGGTTCGACATCGACAAACCAGACTAGCCGCACAGGCAAGACAAACGACAAGCCAGCCCACCGATGACCCAACGAAGCAACGAGCCCAATATCTTGTTGGGCCGAGGCAACAAGCCACAAGATATTGGTGGGCCGAGGCAACAAGCCACAAGATATTGGTGGGCCGAGGCGACGAGGCAAAGCAAGAAGCCCACAAATTTCCGCCGCCTTAGAAGAACCCACGAAGAAAGGAAATCCCAAAGAATAAGGAAGTTTTCTTTATTCTAACAAAAGCTAAACTGGCCGACTCTGGCTTGTATATATACTCATGTACACCCTTAGAAAAGGGGATCCGCAACTTTACCTAGCAAAACACTTGTTATTCTTTGCAGCAGCTTTCAAAATAGCTGAGATAATAAAAACCATCTTTTTCGATCTCCGTTCTTGGTTTCTTTTCATAGAAGTTTGTCGAATCCCTAAATTTCCCTTACCAAATTTAGTTGTGCGAGTTTCGACGCCCACACTGATGCGGGTACCTGTTCGTCTAACCACTCAGTCTCTTTCAAGTCTTGGTAATCAAGACCGGGAAGTTGAATCCATTGATACTTGGATTGTAATTCTTAGCAACCACTGGAGCCATTGTTGATTTTCCAAACCGAAAGATCTCTTTCGCCAAAATAAACAAGTATGTCTTCTATCCCGTTATGAATGTTGAAAGTGTGTCAAGAATGATTGAAGTCAATGATATGAAGCTTAGTTTAGACCCTGGATATGCCAAAAACGGAGTCCAAAATGTCAAAGAAGAAGATCATAATGCCAACTCGATGATAGTTGCAAAAACGTCAAAGATGAAGCATAAGGATGTCTATAAGGATCTTAATTCGATTTTGGCACCTAAGGTGGATACTGTGGGAGTCGAAATTACCACAATTGAATTTCTCGAGGGTTTGTTAAGAGAAACTGAAACTTCTATGTATAAACCACAAAACGAAGATCCAAAGATGGTTTTATTAAGCTGTTTCGTAAAGCTTTACGTACAAGAGTCTGAGAGCAAAAAGTCTAGGGTTTTGCTAAGTAAATTGCGGATCCCCTTTTTAGAGGATGTACATAAGTATATATATACAAGTTTAGGTCGGTTAGGGCTATCCCCAAAGTGATAAGGAAAACTTTCTAATCTTTCGGGATATTCCTTCTTCGTAAGACGGTTGTATCTTTATGGGCCTTCGTCTTGGGCTCGTATCTTTGCCTCATGGATCGGCCCATACCAAAGATTACGGATTGGCCCATGTGCTAAGGTCTACGGATCGGCCCATCGCTGAGCATATGGATCGGCTCATCGTTGAAGCCTACAGATCAGCCATTGCTGAGCATATGGATCGGCCCATCGTTGAAGTCCACGGATCGGTTGGTGTTAAGGCCCATGGGTCGTCTTTGTTGCTTGATGGGTTGGTTCGGTTCCTTTGGTTCAATCCATTCCAACACTTAGTCAAATGACTAACTGTTGATCTTGAGGGTGAAATCCGACCCCAACAGTTAGCCCCCCAGCTCGGCAGTATCAGTGATGAGAGTGCCGAGGTAAAGAGAGTCAAAGTTAAGATCAACATTCGTGTATCCCATTGATAGACACGCCAATCCGTGATGTTATGTGTGTGACGATCCATGACACAATGTGTCGAGTGCTCGTGTTGATCCGTCGCACGATGTGTGCACCTATCGGTGGCACGATGTGTGCGCCTATCCGTTGCATGATATGTGCACCTATCCATTGCACGATGAGTGCGCCTATCCGATGATGTTAGGATATGATGGCTATCCATTGCACGATGAGTGCGCCTATCCGTTGATGTTAGGATATGATGCTTATCAATGATTTTGAAGATGATGCCTATCCGTGATGTTCGAAAGGCATGACGAACCGTTCGACGGACGATCCATTGATGAGCGGCCAACCCATTGCACAATGCGTGTGTGCCGATCCGTTGCGCGATGTGTGCCTATCCATTGATGTTGGAATGGTATTTATCTGTTTCTATGGATCGGCATGCCTACACGCACTGATTCGCTTTGAAAGCTTCCATACTTAGTAAGATATATCAACTCTTCTTGGGAAATGCAAACGGTTTTTGCTGATTCCCAAGGCGTGATGATGTCATCGCTGCTTTAAATGCCTATATATACTGAGCTCCTTCCATTTTTTCTTCATAATTTCACTTCTCCAAAATTTCTCCAAAGCAGGTAGCCTTTCTTTCTCCCTTCGCTCTCTATTTATTTTGTAAGTTTCTTAGGGTTTTCCATTTTTTTCGAATCGCCGGCGCCGTAGCCCTCGATTTTTCCTATCTATCATCAAAATTATTTTGTAAGATTCTGGCGATCTTCTTCAAAAATTCCGATCCATCTTCAACTCTCTTCGAATTTGTTTAAGTTCTACGACGAAACCTTCAAAGATTTCGATTTTGTTTCGGATTTTGATCAAAATCCTAATCTGCTTTCTTGTTTGATCTTCAAATATGTCGACGCGATTAAGTTATGTTGTTTGAAAGCCCCATTGACTCTTCTTCATCTCCTGGACCTTTTTCCTTTAGTGAACCGATATGTTCATCAACTTTATCTCAAATCCCGACATGTGAGAATCCCAATCATTCCTGTTGGGATGACCGAGGTGGTGATGATACAAGCAACACTGGCGTTGATCTTCTTAGATTAGGAACCAATCTGCCTCCGGCGAACACAGAAGGCACCTCAGAAACACTAACAGAATTGAAGAACATGATGACCACGTTGCTGAAAAAGGCAGAGGAGCAGGACAAGCTGAATAGCTCGCTGACGGAGAGAATTGAGACACTAGCAACGGAGAGCCGAGCCAGAATATACGATCCGGAGGAATTGGTTCGACTATGAACCCACCTGTTAGCGGGATAACCAGACGGCTCGGCTTAAACCCAACATCCCTGGATTTCTCAACAGCACATGACAGACCAAGGACTTTGGGAGGATTGCCACCACCACATCCAACCAATGAGCAAACTCCTGCGGCGACAAGATCAAATATCACCGAACCACCTCGACTAATCCGAGGAGCAAGAGGAACCAGCAATGGATACGGCTTACGCACTAACGATGGGTCGGCTGCAGCAGTCGTTCTCGACGAAGAAGGAGATCACGACACAGAGAATATCATCAATGAGGGATTTTCACCAACGATAACGGGGGGCCGAGCCAGCGAAGGTGAAATTAACCTGAACCGAGCCAGAAACCTGGCAGAGGAAGAAGAAAATCTTTTGTGGGTGCAACAGGCGCAATACGCTGACGAACCAAGAACGACGAGCCGAGCCCAAAGGGAAGAGTTGGACGAAATCCAAGCCTCATTGGATCGTGCCACCGCTGAGATGAAAGCCCTCCGATCCCACGTACACAAGGCAACAAGTAAAGTACCGGAGATTGATCGCGTACTAGAAGAAGCACACAATACGCCGTTTACAGCTCGGATTACCAAAGCGAGAATTTCCGACCCAGGGAAGATCAAAGTTCCAGTTTAGGAAGGAAACACCGATCCTAAGGAGCATATAACGACGTTCATCATGGCAATGGACCGAGCCAATTTCAGGGAAAAAGATAGAGATGCCGGTTTTTGTCTGCTGTTTGTGGAGCATCTAAAAGGTGCAGCACTCCAATGGTTTTCCAGGCTTGAGCGGAACTCCATTGACGATTTCCAACAACTGTCTACTTCCTTTATGAAGCATTACTCCATGTTTATGGATCGAGGAGCCTCTGATGCTGACCTCTGGACATTAACTCAAGGCCCTATGGAGACATTACGAAGCTTCATGGGAAGATTCAAAGCGGTCAGGTCAAAGGTTGAGGGCGTAAGCGATAAAGCCGCCGTGCTTGCACTAAAAAGGGCGTTGTGGTACGAATCAGAGTTCTGAAAAGAGATAGCCTTGAACACGCCACTATCAATCCAAGACGCGTTGCACCAAGCTTCTGACTTCATAGTCAACGAAGAAGAGATAAAGGTCTTGTCTCAGAAGTATGGAGTAGCCAGAATGATGAGCCGTCCCTTCCAAGCTCCAAACCCACCTCCCCCCAAGAAGGGTAATCAAGGAAGCGTGTATGTACATCACGAGAAACCCGATTTCGGAGGAGCCCACAACTACCAGGTGGGAGCAGGCCGAGGCAAAACACCATGGAACACGTGGACACGAAGTCAGAGTTCGTACGACAAAAATGCCTACTGCGAGTATCATCACATGCACGGTCACTCAACTGCCAACTGCCGAACCCTGGGAATAAAGCTTGCGGCGAAGCTAGTAGCCGGAGAACTCGGTAACGCTATCAGCCTAAAGGACTTCGAGCGAGAAGGCGAAAAGGATCAGCCGAACCAGACAAATCAAAATGATGATCCTCCCAAGCGAGGGAGACGAGACGACGAGGCGACGCACCCAGGTTCTCGAAGAAGAATAAATATGATAATGGGAGGATCACAATACTGTTCAGACACGGTGTCCTCAATCAAAGCCTTTCAGCGGCGAGCCGATGCAAGTGTCAACTGGTCGACGCCATCCAAACTTCCCAACGATACCATCTTGTTCGAAGAAATGGAGACCACCGGCATCGACCGACCACATAACAACCCCCCTCGTAATAGAATTGATTGTAGACGATTGCGACGTCGCCCGAGTTCTGATAGACACCGGAAGCTCTGTAGATGTGATCTTCCGGGAAACTCTCAAAAGGATGAGCATAGACCTATCCAAAATCACAGCCGCGCCGAAGCCCTTAACCGGATTCTCAGGAGAAACAACTATGACTCTTGGAACCATAAAACTTCCTGTCCGAGCTGAAGTAGTAACCAAGATAGTGGAATTTTTGGTTCCAGATCATCCCGCGATCTACAATGTGATTATGGGTACACCCTGGATAAACTCCATGCGAGCCGTACCGTCGACCTATCTACTCTGCATCAAATTTCCGACCCTAGGAGGAGTCAAAACAATTTGGGGAAACCAAAGAGAATCCCGTATTTGTTTCCTAGCCGAGCATAAACTCAGGAACCCCGTCACAGACACCACCACGAAGAGAAATATGATGAATACTGACAGGGAACCCGAGAAGGAGTTGGCAAAACTCTTATAGGAATTATAGATTGCGGAGGATCGTGAGAAAAAGGGCAAACCCACCTGCGACCCCGTTGTTTCAGTGAACATTGATGGTAATCACCCAGAACGCTGCGTTGAAATAGGGCCGAGCTGAAAGATCCAATAAGGGAAGAGCTTATTTCTTTCCTTCAGAAGAACGTAAACACCTTCGCTTGGGAAGCAGAAGACAAGCCCGATATCAACATCAACGTGACATGCCACGAGCTAAACGTGGACCCGACCTTCAAACCAGTCAAGCAGAAAAGGCAAAAACTTGGCCCGGACAGAGCACAAGCAGTGAATGACGAGGTGGAAAGATTACTACGCGCGGGATCAATAGTCGAAGCGAAGTACCCAGACTGGTTCGCTAACCCTGTGGTGGTTAAGAAGAAAAATGGGAAGTAGCGTGTATGCGTGGACTTCACCGACCTGAACAAAGCCTGCCCAAAAGATAGCTTTCCACTACCACATATTGATCGACTGGCGGAAGCAACAGCAGGCAACAAACTCCTTTCGTTTATGGATGCTTTCTCAAGATACAACCAAATCCTAATGAACCCATACGATCAAGAGAAAATGGCGTTTATCACAGATCGCGGGATATATTGCTACAAAGTGATGCCATTCGGTCTTAAAAATGCCGGAGCAACTTACCAGCGATTAGTGAACCGAATGTTCGCTGGCCAACTGGGGAAGACGATGGAAGTATACATAGACGACATGTTGGTGAAGTCTTTAGAGGAGAAGGATCATGTAGCTCACCTAGAAGAATGTTTCAAGCAACATAATCTACATAACATGAAGCTGAACCCAACCAAGTGCAGATTTGCGGTCACGTCCGGAGGGTCCCCGCGCTTAATCGTTTCATCTCTCGGTCAACTGATAAATGTTTGCCTTTCTACGACACACTATGTGGGAACAAGAAGTTTGAATGGACAGAAAAATGCGAGTAGGCGTTTCAACAGCTGAAAGAATACCTAGCCAGCCCTCCAGTATTTACGAAACCGGTGGAAGGCGAGCCACTTTTCTGTACACGGTCATTTCGGCAAAAGCAGTGAGTGGAGTACTCATCAGGGAAGAACGCAGCGAGCAGAAGCCTATTTTTTATGTCGGCCAAACTCTCACCGACGCTGAAACCCGGTATCCACAGATGGAGAAGCTGGTATTGTCTGTGATAATGTCCGCTCGAAAACTGAGACCATACTTCCAGTCACATTCAATTGTGGTTTTGACTACTTTCCCCCTGTGATCTATCCTGCACAGCCCTAGCCAGTCTGGGAGATTGGCAAAGTGGGGAATAGAGCTGAGCGAATACGACATCGAGTATCGGAGCAGAACCTGCATGAAGTCTCAAGTTCTTGCAGACTTTCTGATAGAACTCCCAGAAGAAGTGATAGAAGAGCCGGCTCCGAGCCCAATATGGAAGCTTCACACGGATGGATCATCGTCAAAACAAGGATCCAGAGTAGGAATATGGTTAACCTCTCCAACAAGAGAAATCCTCGAACAGTCATTCCGCTTGGGTTTTCGCGCATCCAATAACGAAGCGGAGTACGAAGCTTTGATTGCTGGAATGAGACTTGCTCTTGGACTCAAGGTTTCGCACATCCAAGCCTACTGTGATTCGCAACTGGTGGTCAACCAAGTAAGCGGCGAGTACACAGCCAGAAGTTCTTTGGCAATCAAGATCAAGCGTCGTGGTTACTATTGGCCGACTATGGTGAAGGACTGCGAGAAGTTCTCCGCCAGGTGCGAAAAATGCCAATGACATGCCCCAATAATTCATCAGCCCACGGAGTTGCTGTCGTCAATTTCAGCGCCCTACCCTTTCATGCGCTGGTCAATGGATATCGTCGGGCCTCTACATAGGTCCAAACAGAAGAGGTTTCTACTGGTTTTGACAGATTACTTCTCCAAATCGGTAGAGGCGGATTCTTACGCCAACATAAAGGATGCCCAAGTCGAAAGTTTCGTCTGGAAAAATATCTTATGCCGACATGGAGTTCCCTACGAAATCATCACAGACAACGGCTCACAATTTATCTCTACAAGGTTTGAAGCCTTCTGTGAAAAATGGAAGATACGACTCAGCAAGTCTACGCCACGCTATCCGCAAGGGAATGGACAAGCAGAAGCAGTGAACAAGACTATCCTAGAAGGCCTGAAAAAACGTCTTGACGCAAAGAAGGGACGCTGGGCAGATGAACTCGAAGGAGTATTATGGTCACACCGAACCACTCCGCGGAGAGCCACCGGTGAAACACCTTTCGCTCTTGTCTATGGTACAGAATGTGTCATCCCAGCCGAAGTCCAATTTCTCGGAGTTCGACACAGACTTCTTTCAGGGCAGGAAGGACTGGATCACCTCATGTTACTCGATGAGTTAGACTTAGTTAACGAACGAAGAGATCAGGCTGGTTCGGATTCAAAATTACCAACATGCAGCGGCTAAGTATTACAACGCCAAAGTCAGGAGTCGCAAGCAAGTTCAAAGAAGGTGATCTGGTTCTCCACAAAGTTTTTCAGAACACAGCCGAAACAAACGCTGCCAAACTAGGAGCAAACTGGGAAGGACCCAACAAAATCACCAAAACAGTCAGACTAGGAGTGTACGAGCTCTCAAACATGTCTGATGTTCCGGTACCAAGATCTTGGAACGCGATGCACCTAAAAAGGTATTATCACTAAGTCACTTCGCATGAACTACGGGACGACTTGATCCCTAAAAAGGGTACGTAGGCAGCTCATCTTCGGACGGGTTCAGTTGTCCCCCTCCTTAAAAAAGAGGGGGGAGTGGGTACATATACATGTATACTCCCATATCTCGCATCACTCTTCAAAGAGACTAACTTCAAACTCTTTCAAACACAAAACTCGTGTCACTTAGTCCACACGAATCACATCTTTACATCCTTCACGGATATCCTATCACTTCGTCTGTTGCTGGCCACAACAGACGAACAACCACATCCTTTATGGATTTATAACCACTATCTCTATATGGGATAGGGTTCTCAACACCCTCTTACGGATATAAATGCGTGCTATACAAATTCTGATTGGGTATATCCTGGTCTTATATTCGAAAGGTATATCCTGAACGATATTCTTACAAGTTTATCTTCGAGAGGGACCCGTAAGTCAAAAACTCGCAAGTCTTAAACCTCAAAGTAATCTCTTAAACCCAGTAAACACCTCTTGGTACTCTGGTCGTAAACATCTCCGAAACGTAATGCTAACCCACTAGTTAGTATGAGATTTTTAAACATGTTTCGTCGTCAAAACGGGAATATAAGTCGGAACACCGCAAATCCTAAACCGACAAACAAAACACTCAAACAAGAACAACCATACTTTTCTAAACAAAGGTGGCTCGCAGTATATCACATCAAAAATACGAACGAGAACATAAATAGACATTTCCAGCAAAGGATGAAAGAGGTCATGCCAACAAACGGCAAACATTACAAGACTTAGCGAGTAACATACAAAAGAGGTGGATAAAGCCATCCAGGCGCTTGTCTTAAACAAAAATTTACCGAACAAAAGAAAAAAGTTTAAGTTGAGGAAACATAGAGATCACTCAAGAGGATTCGGCTCGGAAGGTTTCTCAGCAGCGAGATCAGCAATTCCAGGTGTACCAACATTAGAGCCCGAAAAATCTGCAACACCAGCGTTCGCCGCCGCATTCTCCATCGGTTCGCTCCCTAAGAGAGTACTTGCAGAATCTGAGGAGACAGGTGAAAGCATAAGATCTTTCTTCAGCTCAGCCTCAATCTTCTCAAACTCATCAGCCGCATCGGCCAAATCAGCTCTCCAGCCTGTTAGTTTCGCCACCTCGGAGTCAAGGGCAGACGCATCCTCTTTCTGCAGAATCTCAAGCAACTGAAGGTTGCTGTCGACCTGGGCCAGATCGAGCTCCTTCTCTTTCGCCTCTCTCAGCTCGTCAATGTTCTTCTCAATCTTGGCAAGCCGCTCCTGGAATCTCTCAGACATCTCTCGCCTCGCAGCCTTCTGAGCCTTCTTGACATCCGCCTCGTGCAAAGCATTTGCGGCAGTAAGTTGCCTCTTCAGGGATTCAATTTCGGCAGCCTTCTTCTGCTTAGAGCGATCCAACCTCATCGCCAAATCACCTGCCTTATTCCATTCATCCTTGAGAAATGCCTTTTACTTCTCCAGAGCTTCGATCCAAGTTGAAGCAGTTGCCAGCTCGTCGACATGTTGTCTCTCCAGCTCGGCGACTCTGTTCTTTAAGAAGGTGGCATCTTTTTGGGCATCTTCAATCCGGCGCCTATCCTTCCTCATATCTTGCTCGAAGGCAGCGACAATCTTGTTAATAGATGCGACGAACTGATCATAAGAACAAACAGTCAGCTCTCAGGGTTTGTTACTTGACAAAAAATTCACTCTACAAACGTACCTTGGTGCCTCGGAGCGACATATCAGTATACAAGTCGCCATGAGTTAGAACATCAATAGTCGGCAGTCTATCACCCGAGCAGCGAACCTGCGAGAAGAGAGTCGCTGAAGCTTCCCCGTCATTATAGATCGGCTCGGTTCCTTCATGTCTAAATGACGCTAGCTTTGGCTCGGCAGGAGTTGGATCGGCAGGTTTGTGGCGTTTTCTTTTTTCTCTGGCTTTGGTTTTATTCTGCGTCAGGCTCGGCGGCAACACGTTTCTTTTTGCCATCATTGTGTTGAGACAAAATCGAGCTAGAAGGCCTGATAATTGGAACGAGAGCCGAAGCTATTTCCCTAGCCTCGGCTTCAAGAGTTGGGGACTCGGGGAGAATTTGCTGTTCTGTTCCAGCTTCGATTTCACCAACCTTTTCAGTAGTTGGCTCGGTGACTTGTTCAACTACGTCGATGGCTCGGCCAGCTTCCTCCTTTTGTTTCTTCTCCTTCAAAGCCTGTTTATCACGGATCGTCAATCTCTTTCCCATGCTTTTTCTTGGAGGACTCTGCGAGGGAGATTCGGACTCCGAGCTGTCAGATACTTCGACACCGGCGAAAATGGCTTGGGCTTTTTCAACTCTTCTTAGGGAAAAATGTTTTTCCCAATGGCACTTCCTGGCAGCGAGTGTTCTCCGAAGCGTGAGCGTATCTTCTGGGTAACGTGGAAGAATCTGCCGAACTTCAAAAACAAAGGAGAAAAAGTAGTGGTCAGCTCGCTACAAAACAAAGCCTTAGCAAATCTCCTAAAAAGGCTACGGCTCCCCCACCAATGGTTCCCCACTCCGTTTTTTACGTAATGGATGCTTTCGGCTTCCACCGTAGCATCGTTGATAGGAGCAAAGAAAAAGTGATTCCCCCAGTCACCGTCCTTGCTTCGGAAGCCTTCGATAATCTTCCTTTGCTTCTTGTTTGAAATATAATAGGCTCGGGAGTTTTTGATCTTTCGAAACTCAAGGAACTGCCAAAGATGGGAGATGCGAACATTCACATCACACTCGTAGCTCCGAACCAGAATCCCAACTAAGTGACGCATCCCACGAGGCGTAATTTGGCTCGGCGCTAACCCATGTTTGTACAGAAAGCGGACGATCAAGCTAGTAATCGGAAACCAGAGTAGACAATCGTAAAAGAAACACTCGTAGAGAGTGAAATACCTAGGCGGCGGAGATTCGGCTCGATCTGTTGAGGCTGGAAAAACCAGATCTACATCTTCTGAGATATTAAATCGATGCCTCAATGCCTCCAAAGACTCAGCAGTGCACAAAGACGAACCAGGTGGGTCAGGTCGTCTCTTAGGAGCTTTTCTCTTAGGCTTTCGCCTCGTCGATGTGCTAGCTTGGTGGCTCGCAAACAATCTCTCCAATCGTATCTTTTCTGCCTCGTCAATGATGTACTCTTCTGGTTCGGCTTTAAATTCTTCAAGAGCCTTTTGAATCAAGGCTGCCTCAGCATCCGCCTCGGCCTCAAATGCTTCGTCAATCAGAGTTGGAACAACTATCTGCAACTGACCTGGCGGAGAGTTGAATTCCACTAGTCGGTAACCTGCGGAGATAACACCATCTTGCGTCCAAGCAACAAGGCAGAATTCGCCGAACCCACGGAGTCTTCTAGCTCGGCGATATGAGACATTGAGGATTTTGGCTCGGTGATATGAGACATCGAGGATTTTGGCTCGAAATCAAACTGATACTTAGCAAAAATTGGAGAAATCTTGGCTCGGAGACACACTCGATACAAGGAATTTAGGCTCAGAGGCAGAGAAGATCAAAGCATCAACGCAACCGGATGATGATGGGTCGGAAAATTCAAGCACCCGCCGCAGGAGTTTGAAGATGGTTCGGAGAATGCAAGGTATCGCCGGAAGAATTTGAAAATGGATCAGGAAATACAAGGAGCCGCCGAGTCACGCTTGAAGATGGGTCGGAAAATTCAAAGTGGCGGCAACGGAAGAGAAGAATCGATAAAAACCTAGCTGAAACTTGAAAATAAAAAGAGAGAAAAGAAGAGAGAAAAGAGAGCTACCTGTTTTTTCGGAAATGTGGAGAAGTGAGTTATGGGGAGTGAGACAGGGATCTGAATATAAAGACGTATGAAAGCACAGCGCGTGACGCCACGTGGCCTCGGGAACATGTGAGAACGTTTGCAGTTCCCAATAAAGTTATGATCACGATAAGAGATACTTTAACTAACATTACTGCCGAGCCAAGAGACAAATCACATATTGAAGAAATGACGGCTCGGCAAAATATCGGAGAAATGATGGTTCGACAAACATGACAACTTGAAAGGAACATCACGAGCCAAAACAGCTCGGTCACGCAGGCGATAAGTTGGCTCGGCAGCATGTCGAGGGAAGTTGGCTCGGTAGCATGTCGAGGTAAGTTGGCTCGGCAGCATGTCAAGGGAAGTTGGCTCGGCAGCATGGCAAAGGAAGTTGGCTCGACAACATGACACGCCAGTTTTGGCTCGGCAATGAACGCCTCGCTAAAACTTCCCCTCAAAGTGGTTCGGTGACATAGGGTGTCTTGGATGCCAATCTCAGAGATGGCCAACTTTCACCTCGTCATCATCATCACTGACTCTAACGAGCTGGGGGCTAACTGTTGGGGGGGATTTCCACCCCATCGAGATTCACCACCGACGAAGCAGTGACGAACCAACGTTTGGCTTGGCAGCAGGAAGAGGCAGTGACGAGCCAAAACTTGGCTAGGCTCACAAACACTAGGTGACGAGCCAAAACTTGGCTAGGCTCACAAACATTTGGCGACGAGCCCAACATGTTGGCAAGCTAACGAACGGCGATGAGCCAACATGTTGGCAAGCCACAATTTAGTGACGAGCCAAACACTTGGTTCGGCGACGGAGACAAGATGGTGATGAGCCAAACTTGGCTCGGCGACAAAGGAAAGGAGGAGACGAGCCAAACTCGGCTCCGTGACAGAGACAAGCAGTGACGACCCAACTTTTGGCTAGGCATCAGGAAAATGGAGTGACGAGCCAACTCTTGGTCAGGCATTGTGAAGCAGTGACGAGCCAAACATGTTGGCAAGCCAACGAACGGCGACAAGCCAACATGTTGGCAAGCCACAATTTAGTGACGAGCCAAACACGGTCACGAACCAACCTTTCTCTAGCTCGCGATGAGGAGAGGCGATGAGCCGACTCTTCTTTGGCTCGGCATCGAGGATAGATGACGAACCAACTCTTGTTTGGTTCAGCATTGAGGAACGGTGACGAGCTGACACTTCTCTGGCTCGGTGTTAAGGTGAGGATGTGACGAGCCGACAACAACAACGACTCCTCTGGTTCGGCATTGGGAAAAGCAGGCGAGATAGGCGACGAGCCGGTTCACCGATGACCCAGTGAAACGACGAGCCCAATATCTTAACATACCGAGGCGACGAGCCGCAAGAGATGATGGGCCAAGTTAGCAAGACAAAGTAAGAAGCCCACATCCGAACCAACCAGAGAAGAAAGGCAGTCCCGAAGAATAAGGGAGTTTTCCTTTATCCTTTAGAAAAAGATCTAGTCGACTTATTGGCGTATAAATAGACATGTACCCCATCGGAGAAAGGGATCAGAAAATTGACCTAGCTAAACACTTATTACTTTACAAATAGTTTTCAAAACAGCTTGAATAAAATCTCCATCTTTGGATCTCTGTTCTTGGTTTCTTTACATAGAAGTTTGACGAATCCCTAATTTTCCCTTACCAAATTTAGTTGTGCGAGTTTCGACTCCCACAATTCCTTCGTTGATGCCGAACCATCCATTGCCGCTGATTTTTCTCATTCTCGCCTTCGTTACCTTTGTTCCCCAGCCGATGAGATTAGTACACCCGAACCCGAAGATCTAGATGATTCGCTGGGCTCTGATATTGGCCCTTCATGTCTTGGAAGGAAAATCATACATTCAAATGATTCCAACGAAGTGAGTAATAGTGCTGCGAATCCCTTGGAAATTGGGTATCCTTCATTGCTTGACGAACCGTTTGATTAAATGGTTAACCCTTTTGAAGAAGTAAAAGTTGAAGAAGAGGATTGGAATTATGATCTTGCCACAGCTAAACACCGATTAGAGGCGATGACTGGCACCGGTTCGTCGAAGAAAGCTCCCAGAAAAAAGGTTAAGAGGATACGACCCGATCTGCCAGGCTCGATCTTGTCAACCGAAGAGACGTTGCAGACGCTTCAGGCGCGATTTTTGATATCTGAAGAAGTTGAGCTAATCGTTCCAACGAAAGAGGAGCGAGCCATTCATCCGCCTCCTGGACACTTCACTTTATACGAGAGATTCTTCCACCATTGCTTCCCCGGAGTGATCCTTCGTTTCTTGTGGAAACTCAACCTTGCTCTTGCTCAAATCAATCCCCGTGGAGTTCGTCATTTGATCGGCATTTTAATCCGAAGTATTGAGTGCGAGTTGGAAGTCAGAGTTAGACATCTTTTGTGTCTTCTCAAAATTGGCCGAAGCAAAACGAAGGGTGTTGTGATGTACAATATAGCGAACAAAGCCAAGAGGAGAATTATCCGTGGATTTCCAAGCAAGGATCATTTTTGGAGGGATAAGTTCTTCTTTGTGCCCATTTCTGATGCATCGTTGGAAGCAGGATGTACTTCTATGGTCAAGACTGAATGGGGAACACTTGGTAGCCGACCTGTAGCTTGATTTGGGCTACGGCTCATTTTTTTGTTTCCGACGTGGTACTTTTACAGTTTGTTGATCTTGTCTTCTTTTGTTTGTTTTGCAGCTCGCCAACTCGTTCTCTCGCTTCCATACAATATGTATGAGGTTCAAGAATAGCTCGCAGCTCGGAAGTGTAATTGGCAAAGGGATTTTTCTTTGTCAAGAGTAGAAAGAGCTCGAGCCATCTTCGACTGTTATTTTCTTGAGGCTTCCTCTTCCTCTAGCTCATCAGAAAACTCCCGATCCATGGTGCCAAGACCAACTTTCTGAGATAAAAAAGTTGCCTAGGCCAAAGCTGTAGCGAGGGCTTCTGACACGGCTTCTCGACCCGAAGTATCGTTGCATGCTTATCCGCCGATCCCGGTTGTAGCCGACCCGAATTCTAAATCTGGGAATCCTTCTGAACCGACTTCGCGTGCTTCGAGGGAAGTTATCTTGGCTGTCCCCAGACCTGATGAGTCCACCTTGGCTCATCATAATGAAAAAGAGAAAGGCAAGAATCAGAGGGCACCGAGCCAAAAAAGCCTATTCTTGATAAAGAAAAAGGTCTAGCCATCGAGCCGACTGAGAAAAGGCAACGGCGCAGCGATAAGATTCGCTCCAACCCCGATCCAGTAGCTTCTGCTTCGGTTCCGGTACTTCCTCTCGTTTCTGCAGCGCCTTACAATGACGCGTCGTCTTCGGCGCTCCTATTTTCGAAGATTACCTGCCCTGGAGCTCGCTTTCCTCCACCCGATACTTTGGTTAAGGAAATGCCTATGCTGATATGGCTCTCCACGGTGTTAAGGTAAACGACTGTCGATCTCCTTTCTCTTATGTCTTCTTTTTGGCTCCGTGTACATCGGTTTATACGTGTATTATTCTTTTTCGTAGTTCATAGCTTACCTCAACAAGATGGCTCTGGAGTACGAATCCGATACGCGGAAAGATAGAGTTTGTGTTGATTCCGCTAGGAAAGTAGCTACCGAGTTAGAGGAGAAGCTTAAGGAAATGGAAAGCAAGCGTTCCGGGGAGATGGAGAAGGCTTCCAGGATAGTCAGCGATCTCCAATCTGAGTTGGACTTGGCAAAGAAGGGTCGTATGGAATTGGATCGGCAGATTATGCGATTGGAGTCGGGCAAGGCAAAGCATGAGGCCCACATTGCTAGTTTTACGAGGCAATTCAATGCAGTGAATGAGCTTCAAGAAGTCAAAGTGGAGCAAGCTGTTTTCGAGGCGAGACAAGAAATGGTGGCTAAGTTCCAGGACAAGTCGAAATCAATCTTCAATTCATCGGGATGCTCCAAAGTGTGGAACCACCAACCCTGGAAGACGAGATCAGGCAGCTTACTGAGCAAAAGGAAGGACTCGAAGGTGCTTATGAGGCATTTTCCAAGCTTGCCGACGATTTGAAAGAGGATTTGAGAGTTTCTCACATTGCCACCGATCTGCTGAAGGAGCTTAAGTTGCGATGGCTGCTGGAAGTATTGGTGTTCGTGATATGTCAGGTTCGAATAGAGGAACCCCGGACATAGCTGAGCTAAGTTCTAAGAAGACATCAGACGACCCGACATCTATGGAGTCGAGTGATGGCGAACCGTCGACGAAAAATGCCGCCGAACCCTCTACTGAAAAGACTGTCGATCCCTCCCCTAAGAAGGTCACCAAGCCATTTTTTTAGGAGACCACCGAGCTCTCAGTCGAGAAGGTTGTTGAAGAGCATATCGAAAAAAGCAGGCGAGGCATTCGAGGATGGAAAAGTTGAGCAGCCCCAAGAAACCTTGCCTAAAGCTGCTCTGGTCACTGACCCAGATGGGGAGACAAGGGCCGAGGCAGCTACTTCTTAGATCTTCCCGCCGTTTGTAACCTTTATGTTTTTTGCTTTCGAACTTGATTAGATGTGGTGCATGGATGGCTTTATCCATTGTCGTTCTTTTTCTTAGTCCATTTACCATTTTGGCCTCGTACTCAAGGGAATATTTGTCTGGTACGAGATGGTTTAATGAATACGAGAAAGGCTTTAGTTTTCATGTGAGGTGTTTGCTTTGCAGTCAGCTTTGTCGAGAATTTTTAAATGTTCTCGATCGTTTTAAACTCTGGTTGTAAAGACTAAAATACCTAAGATAAGCGACTAGCCATTTTGGGTATCCGTAGTCTTTCGTTTAAAGATGTTTAGACCAACGAATTGTCTGTTGGGTTTAGGATGAACATTTCGGTTTACGGATATGTTACCATAAACATATCTACTCCGACAATGAACATAGATGTTTCGACCAACGATTTGTTTGTTGGGGTTAAGATGAACATTTCGGTTTACGGATATGCTACCGTGAGCATATCCGCTCTGACAATGGACATAGACATTTATATAGCGCACTTTTAATCTGCTAGGATGTAATAGTTAGATTCGTAAAGGATGTAGTAATCCGTTGTTGTGGCCAGCAGCAACGAGAGTGAGATGAGATGTCTGTTTAGTTAAGGCTTTGAGTAATCCGTAAAGGATGTGAATGAGATGCCTGTTTTTGTTAAGGCTTTAGTAATCCGTAAAGGATGTGGTTTGAAGATTTTAGCTTCAAAAAGCTTGCATTAGATAGACGTAGAGTCTATTATAAAGATAGGAGTATACGAGTATACGTACCCACTCCCCCCCCCCTTTTTTGAAGAGGGGGGCAGCTGAACCCATCTGAAGACGAGCTGTCTTTGTACCCTTTGCAGGGATGATTAAATCCAAATCATCAAGCATTTGTAAGTGATTGAGCCCTTCTTGTTCTGGGAGAAGTCTTCGGCGGACTCCGAGAAAATGTATCTCCGGTGGAATGACGCATTCCGTCCTATAGACGAGGGCGAATGGAGTTTATCTAGTGGCTCACCGCGGCATCGTCCGATGAGACCACAAGACTCCTTCGAGTTCGTCAGTCCATCGTCCTTTCTTTCCATCCAGACATTTTTTGAGACTGTCGAGAATTGTCTTGTTCACTGCTTCTGCTTGGCTGTTTCCTTACGGGTACCTTGGAGTGGATTGCTAAGTCGTATCTTCCATTTTTCACAGAATACTTCGAATCTTGTAGAGATGAACTGCAAGCCATTATCAGTAACGATTTCGTATGGGATCCCATGTCGGATATGATATTCCTCCATACGAATCTTTCGACTTGAGCGTCCATTATGCTGGTATAAGAATCTGCTTCGACCCACTTGGAAAAATAATGTGTTAAGACTAATAAGAAGCGCTTTTGCTTTGATGGGTGGAGTGGTTCAACGATGTCCATAGACCATCGCATGAAGGAATACAGTGACGAGATTGAGGAACGCATTTCAGTTGGCTGATGAATTGTTGGATTGTGGCGTTGACACTTTTCGCACTTCGCAGAAAACTTCTCACAATCCTTGTTGGAGTCAATATTGTCCCATTTGAAGTTAACAGCAAATGGATCGGGTGTCACGATCCACGATGAAGAAGTTGGGTCGTGTACCCCGATCCATTGTACAGCAAACAGATCGGGTGTCACGACCCACGGTGAAGAAGCTGGGTCGTGTACCCCCGATACATGGTGCAGCAAACGGATCGGGTGTTATGACCCACGGTGAAGAAGCTGGGTCGTGTACCCCTATCCATGGTACAGCAAACGGATCGGGTGTCACGACCCACGGTGAAGAGGCTGGGTCGTGTACCCCCGATCCATGGTACAGCAAACGGATCGGGTGTCACGACCCACGGTGAAGAAGCTGGTTCATGTACCCCGATCCATGGTACAGTAAATGGATAGGGTGTCACGACCCATGGTGAAGAAGCTGGGTCGTGTACCCCGATCCATGGTATATCAAACGGATCGGGTGTCACGACCCACGGTGAAGAGGCTGGGTCATATACCCCCAATCCATGGTACAGCAAACGGATCAGGTGTCACGATCCACAGTGAAGAAACTGGGTCGTATACCCCGATCCATGGTAAAGCAACCAGATCGGGTGTCACGACCCATGGTGAAGAAGCTGGTTCGTGTACCCCGATCCATGGTACAGAAAATGGATCGGGTGTCACGACCCACGGTGAAGAAGCTGGATCGTGTACCCCGATCCATGGTACAACAAACGGATCGGGTGTCACGACCCACGGTGAAGAAGTTGGGTTGTGTACCCCGATCCATGGTATAGCAAACGGATCCCACGGTGAAGAAGCTGGGTCGTGTACCCCGATCCATGGTACATCAAATGGATCGGGTGTCACGACCCACTGTAAAGAAGCTGGGTCGTGTACCCGATCCATGGTACAGCAAACGGATCGGATGTCACGACCCACGGTGAAGAAGTTGGGTTGTGTATCCTAATCCATGGTATAGCAAACGGATTGGGTGTCACGACCCACAGTGAAGAAGCTGGATCGTGTACTCCGATCCATGGTACATCAAATGGATCGGGTGTCACGACCCACGGTGAAGAAGCTGGGTCGTGTACCCCGATCCATGAGACAGCAAACAGATCGGGTGTCAAGACTGTTGGGGTCAGATTCCATCTCTTGAGAATCAACGATAGAAAAATGGCTAAGTGTGAAAGAACATTAGCTTAGGCCTTTGCAATTGGATCCCTAACCATGGTGTCGCCCGAGCCGTGAACCATGGTGTCACCCGAGCCGTGAACCATGGTGTCACCCGAGCCGTGAACCATGGTGTCACCCGAGCCGTGAACCATGGTGTCACTCGAGCCAAGGTTCAACGACAGGAAGTTGGGCTTAGCTGATAAGCATATGGGTCGAGACGATGAGCCCATGAATCAAGGCCCATGGCGGTAGCAGGTTTTGATAAAAGGAAATCCCGAGGAATTAGGAAATCTTCCTTATCTCTTTAGATATTGACCTACCCGACTCTGGCTTGTATATATACTCATGTACACCCTCTGAAAAGGGGATCCGCAATTTTACCTAGCAAAACTCTGTACTTTTGCTCTCATACAAAAAAGCTTTCTAAGCAGCTTCATAAAAAGACCATCTTTGGATCTCTGTTCGTGTTTTTGGTGGTTTTTACTCAGAAATTTCATCTCTCTTAACAAACTTTCAACAAATTCAATTGGTGTGGATTTACACTCCCACAATCCTTTACCATAGTTGGCCAGTAATCCTGTGACGCTTGATTTTGATTGCCAGTGCCCTTCCCCCGGAATAGTTGCCGCAAGAGCCACCATGAACTTCTTTCATGACTTTTCTTGCCTCTTCTCCTTCGACGCATGTCAACAATGGCCCCGAGAACCTCCATTTAAAGAATTTTCCGTCGAGCAAGACATATCGAGCCACTTGAGCTTTGAATTTCCGAGCCGCCCATTTGTCAGAAGGGACTCGACCGTCATAGATGTATCCTCAGATTGCATCAATCCATTTTTTGTCGCAACCATATTCCATTGCTTGCGAATCTTCGTTCATATCGATTGCTTCTCCTTCAGATGGAATATTGTCATTGAGGATGGTTTGTGGATCTTCTTCCATGATTACTAGGTCATGTTCGATCGGAGGTGTGTCCGTCGGATTCCCTTCTTCGGTTGTACATGCTTTGTTTCGATTAGAAGGTTGTTCGCTCGACGTTTCCTCCATCTCGACATCTCCTTCGATTGCGTCAGTTTTCCCCTTTGCTTGCTTGGCTGCTTGAGATCGAGTGACTTCATTCACTGCCTCCGGAAGAGTTATACTTAGGGGGTCGATGAATTCCACCGGAATTATTCGCTTAAGAGCCGGATTGGAGGTGGATGCCAAAGCTGCAAGTGCGTCGGCCGAAGTGTTTTCCCCTCATGGAATACGTGTTAGTGTGAAGTCTTTGAGCCGCGCAGCCAAGTCTCTGACGACCTTTAGATATGCTTCCATACGGTCGTCTTTAGATGCGTATTCTCCACTGAATTGGTTTGCGACCAGTGGTGAATCGCAAAACGCGTGAATGTAATCGATCTTAAGTCCTTATGCGAGTTCATACCGGCGATGCGGGCTTCGTACTCTACTTCGTTGTTGGATGCGCGAAAACCTAAGCAGAATGATTGCTCGAGTAGTTGGAGAAGTTAAACGTATCCTAACTCTTGAGCCATTTTTAGAAGACGATTCGTCGACATGAAGCTTCCAAAGTGAGTTTGGGGCTTCCATCTTGATGCTTTCTTCGGGAAGTTCAATAAGGAAATCGACAAGGACTTGTGACTTTATACATCAGTGTCCACGGTATTCGATGTCGTATTCGCTTAATTCTACCACCCATTGGCTAGTCTTCCGGATTGGCTTGGACTGTGCAGAACTGATCGAAGTGGGAAAGTACTCAGAACCACTATCGAATGAAACTAGAAGTAAAACTTCCTCGCAGACATGACAACAGACAGTGTCAACTTCTCCATCTGCGAATATCTGGTTTTGGCATTGGTGAGGGTCTTGCTGACGTAAAAGATTGGCTTTTGCTCGCCTCGCTCCTCTCCAACAAACACCCCACTTACCGTTGTGGCGGAGATTACGGTATACAAAAATAGAGGCTCTCCCTCAACTGGTTTGGCGAGCACTAGAGGCGTGGCTAAGTACTTTTTCAATTGCTAGAATGCTTCTTCACACTTCTCCGTCCATTTGAATTTCTTGTCTCCCCGTAAGGTATCGTGGAAAGGAAGGCACTTATCGGTGGAACACAAGATAAATCTATTGAGTGCGGCCACTCTTCCGGTCAACCGCTGCACTTCTCGTTTTTTTTTTTGGAGAAGTCATTTGAATGAGTGTGTCGATCTATTTTGGGTTTGCTTTAATTCCTCGATGGGTAACCAAGTATCCAAGGAATTCTCCCAACGTGACTGCAAATCTGCACTTTGTTGGATTCAGTTTCATGTTATGCCGGTTCAGCTGCTCGAAGGACTCTTTGAGGTGGATTACATGATCTTTTTCTTCCAAAGTTTGACCAGCATATCATCTATGTAAACCTCCATCGTTCTTCCGAGCTGACTAGTAAATATTTTATTCACCAGACGCTGATACGTAGCTCCTGCATTCTTCAGGCTGAACGGCATTACCTTGTAGCAGTATATTCCGCGATCTGTTATGAAAGCCGTCTTTTCCCTATCGTCACTGTATTCCTTCATGCGATCTGTTATGTAAATATTTTCTCATCGAGCTTGGCTCCGAATTCAACGCATCGCTCAGGGTGGTTATCATCTATGCAAATCGATATTACTGGATCGCAGGTTGGCTCGGCCTCTTCTTCGCAATCCTCCGCGATCTGTAATTGCTATAAGAGTTTGTAGAGATCTTTGACTGGCTCTCTGTTCGTCTTCATCTTCTTGCATTTTGCCTTGGCGGCCGGATCGGTAACGGGATTCCTAAGTTTGTGCATGGCCAAGAAGCAAACGCGGGACTCCTTTTGATTTCCCCAAATTGTCTTTACTCCGTTTGGGGTTAGGAATTTTACGCTGACGTGGTAGGTTGAAGCTACGGCGCGCATTGTATTTAGCCACGGTGTTCCCATAATGACGTTGTAGATTGTCGGGTGATCGGCCACTGAAAATTCCATGATTTTGGTTATTTCTCCAACCCGAACGGGTAGCTTGATTGTTTTGATCGTCATTGTTGTTTCTCCAGAGAACCCAGTCAATGGTTTTGGAGTTGCTAATACTTCAGATAAGTCGATGTTCATTCTTCTGAGAGTCTCTTTGAAGATTATGTCCACCGTGTTTCCCGTGTCTACCAACACTCTGGCCACATCGCAGTCGTTGATGATTAGTTTGATTACGAGAGGGTTATCGTGCGGTCTGTCGATTCCGGTAGTTTCCCTTTCTTCAAATGAGATTATGTCATTTGGAAACTTAGAAGGCTCGGACCAATTGACGCTGACATCGGCTCGTCGTTGAAAAGCCTTAATCGATGAGATGGTACCTGAGTGGTAACGAGATCCTCCCATTATCATGTTTATTCTTCTTCTTGTTTCAGCATGTGTTGGTTCATCATCCCTCATTCCGCGCTTAGGGGGCTCGTCATTTGCAGGTTTCGTTTGGGCATCGCTCTGCTCCAACTTGAAGTCTTTGATGCTTACATTTCCTCCGAGTTTGCCAGCTGCTGACTTCATCGCGAGTCTAGAGCCTAGCACCCGATAGTTGGCTATAGAGTGCTCATAGATGTGATGGAGTTTGCAATAAGTTTTCTCATCGTAAATCGTATTTCTTGTCCAAACGCTTCCAGAGCCTCTTCCTTGGCCTCGGCCTCGTCCGTAACCGGACATATGAATTTGATAATTATGAGCTCCTCTGAAGCCTCCTTCGTGTTGGACGAATCCAGCCGCTTGCAGCCCGGAGGGCCTCGTCCGTAACCGGACATATGAATTTGATAATTTGATAATTTGATAATTTTCTTACATCGTCTTTATCTGAGTCAGGACCTCCGGCTCGTCTCCAAAGCTGCAAGCGCTGGTGCATCTTTCGCTCTGGATCCATTGGCCCCGGTGTCCTGCGGGTCGTCAGTTCGTCTCTCTCCGTCGCCGGTCATCTTCTTCGGATCGTTCGTATGGTGGTTCCTTGGTGTAAGAAAATTTCAGACTCCCCTCAGACGACGCCAAATTATGGGAGTCGAAA
The DNA here is from genome assembly GCA_900406555.1 of Pseudoturritis turrita. NCBI lineage: Eukaryota > Viridiplantae > Streptophyta > Magnoliopsida > Brassicales > Brassicaceae > Pseudoturritis > Pseudoturritis turrita. Next base: position 98,291 of record OVBL01000438.1, on the reverse strand, counting down.
CTAGCCCAATTGAATTTGTCGAGGGTTTGTTAAGGGAAACTGAAACTTCTGTGTATAAACCACAAAATGAAGATCCAAAGATGGTTTTATTAAGCTGTTTCGTAAAGCTTTTTGTACAAGAGTCTGAGAGCAAAAAGTTTAGGGTTTTGCTAAGTAAATTGCGGATCCCCTTTTAGAGGATGTACATGAGTATATATACAAGTTTAGGTCGGTTAGGGCTATCCCCAAAGTGATAAGGAAAACTTCCTAATCTTTCGGTATATTCCTTCTTCGTAGGTCGGTTGTATCTTTATGGGCCTTCATCTTGGGCTCGTGTCTTTGCCTCATGGATTGGCCCATACCAAAGATTACGAATCGGCCCATGTGCTGAGGCCTACGGATCGGCCCATCCCTGAGCATATGGATCGGCCCATCGTTGAAGCCTACGAATCGGCCCATCGTTGAAGCCCACGGATCGGTTGGCGTTAAGGCCCATGGGTCATCTTCGTTGCTTGATGGGTTGGTTTGGTACCTATGGTTTGATCCATTCCAACACTTCGAGAAATGACTAACTGTTGATCTTGAGGGTGAAATCCGATCCCAACAGATACTAAGGATGAAAGTGAAGCTAATGAAAAGCCTAAGGATGTGCCTAATTTGTTTGCACAGTTTAGAATCGTAGTTCCAAATGAACCAGAGGCAAACGAGAAGGATACTATCGAGAAGAAGCTTGAAAACACTTTGAAACTTTTTTCGAAAGCTTGTGTTATCAAGTATGACATTGGAGATAAACTTGGAGACGTCCAAATTCATGAAAACCTTGCAAATCCAGAGGCTAATGAAGCTAAAGGAACGACAATTCCTTTAGTGGATCCACCGAAAGTCTAAATCGACAAAGGAGTCAAGCTAATTGACTATAAACAAGCGTTTTGTGGGAGGCAACCCACATTTTTAATTTTATTTTATGCATTAATTTAGTTTTTAAAATTTCAATTTTAATTTTTATCAGTTTATTTAGTATTAATATATTTTATTTTAATTTTTCAGGATTTTTTAAAAAATATAAAAAAAGAAAAAAAAAATGGGATGACTCGGACCGTGGTACCGACCACGATATCGGCCTAGGGTCCTGGCCGATACCATGGTACTGGTCACAGTCAAGACCTCCGACCCGGTGTCCCAGACTGGTCCGCATCCATATCCCGCATCGCACATCCAGGGCCAATTCCGTTCACGGGTACCGGCCTAGGTATTGTGACCGGTACCCGAGCCCATGTGCCCCGTCTTGCCTCGCCCACATCCCGCATCCAGCCTTCCTAGTACCGGTCATGCGTACCGTCCCGCGTACGTAAAGAAGATGGTGCATCATAACCACCAACGAAGATGACGAAACGACAAGACATCTAGCCTTAAATGAAGAAAGAACATGATACCTAGAGGAGCCCACAAACGCGGGATCCCAGCTGGCCCGGTATGCCGGATGAAAAAGAAGTTAATAGTGTCATCGTCTCCTACCACTTCATCATAAGGAAGATCAACGAGGTACCGGCGATCACCGTGCAAAACAAGATCAAAATAGGGTGACCCCGGGGAAATCCTCTGCATCTCAAAAGCCCCAGCCACCATAGACCTAGAAACGGGAACTCCTGATATATCGGAAGTACCTGGAAAGCATTTATCAGCCCCTAAGAGGAGATGGAAACTCAGCTGGGGCAACATAAATCTCTTCGCAGAACTACATCATCAACCAAGACAGCCGCTGGCAGAATCCGGTTCAGAAAGAAGACCAGAAAACAGAAGTCCCCTCAAGAGGAACAGCCGGCGTATCACCTTCGCTTGGGTGTCTGACGAGCTCTAAATGTCCTGGGTCGGCTGGGGGAATCTTGGTTAGTGCACCGTCATCAGAAGAAGACGATGAAAAAGAAGAACTTGATGACATTATCGCAGAAAGGAGAAACGTAAAGAGGGTGACGAAAGAAGAAGAAATTTCAGAAGCAAAACAATGGTCGAAGAGAGAGAAAGCAAAGAACTAAGGCGAAAAAGAGAATAGAGAGATGATTAAGGATGGTATAAGAAGAATGAAACCTCTGGTATTTATATATCATAAGGGGAAAACGAATCAGTGTCGCCAAACGGAAGCGTGAATGAGAAGAGACCATGTCCACCGTCCACGCGTCAGTCATCTCATGACTCCATAGAAGAAGCGAGAAAACCGTAATGATGAAACACACACTACACGAAACCAGAGACGAGGAAATCGCATCACCTTACCGCCCACGTATTTAATGAAGGAAGAGATCACGGCCCATACCCACGAGGTCCAACAATGAAGGAGCGCGGTATATCCTTATCGGTAAAACCATAATTAATAAGAATATATATTATTTCTTTCAGGAGAAAAGCTATTTAAAAAAAGAGGCCTAAGAGCGCACTAAGAAAAGGCCCCATGGCCTAAAATTTGTGGGGAACAAAATTGTCGGAAAGGCGGCCTAGTCTCCTACAACCACCCGGCTCGAGGTACCGCCCCAATTCGAGAAAGACTTAGGGAGCAAGATTTGGCCCCCTGACACTACCTCTCGGAATGCTGGATCCCGTCCAATAGTCTCTGAACTCTACCTTTCTGATGTTGTCTAGAGCAATACAGTTCAGGTTGGCTTTTGACAGTATGGAAGAAAAAGATAAGCTATACAATGACTACTTCTTAGAACTTGAGAATGGGACTAAGAGGTGTGGACCTCCTGATGTTCGTGATTGGAATGCAGTGGAAATATTAGTAAGTTTTTTGGTCATTATTTACAATAGCACTTTGGTTGTGTCTACTTCTACTACAGTTAATTCCTATAAGTGTTATGGTGAGATTGTGACAATCGAGAGAAATCTTTTCTCAGTGGCTAATAGCTTAGATTTAGAGTTGAAGATAAAGGCCCCTGAGATGTTGCAGAAGTTTCAAAAGTATTGGGATGGCATGAAGAACATCAATAAGATGTTGATTGTAGCTTCAATATTTGATCCTAGGAAGAAGCTGAATTTTGCTAAGTTTATTTTTGAGAAGTTGTATGGAAAAGAAAGTTCAGAGTCTATAGACCTGTATGATTCAGTGTTTGATCTTGTTGGTTGCATGTTTAAAGAATATAATGGTCATTTTAGTAAATGGTCTACTTATATTTTGCCATCATCACAATCTAGTTAGACATCGTCTTTGAGTGGTCAATACCAAGTACTGGAAAGAATGAAGTTGGTTTATGAGGATTTCGGTTATGAGATGATGGATTTTATGTATAAGGAGCTGGTAGATGAGACATGAGTTGATGATCCAAGGGATGAATTGGATATATATTTGAAGGAGCCTGTTGAGAATCCTAAACTTATGCTAGGAACTGAGTACGATGTACTCTCTCGCTGGAAGGTCAACCAGGTGAAGTTTCCTGTTTTAGCAGAAATGGCCAGAGATCTACTTGCAATGCAAGTGTCATCGCATCCGAAAGTCCTTTTAGCACTAGTGGTAGGATCTTAGATCCATATAGGAGTTGCCTAACTTACTATATGATTGAGGTTTTGAGATCCACTTCTTCAGTTCTGCTTTCCTGTTGACATACATCTCTACTATGTCTCTAGTCACAGTCCTTCTTGAATGAGGCTTGTATAGGTTTACCTTGATGCAGATACATAGAGAGACAAAGAGACTTAGATTCTAAGAGAGACAAAGAGACTTAGATTCAAAGAGAGACAAAGAGATTCATATTCAAAGAAAGGCAGGGATGAGACATGAGTTGATGATCCAAGGGATGAATTGGATATATATTTGAAGGAGCCTGTTGAGAATCCTAAACTTATGCTAGGAACTGAGTACGATGTACTCTCTCGCTGGAAGGTCAACCAGGTGAAGTTTCCTGTTTTAGCAGAAATGGCCAGAGATCTACTTGCAATGCAAGTGTCATCTGTGGCATCAGAAAGTGCTTTTAGCACTAGTGGTAGGATCTTAGATCCATATAGGAGTTGCCTAACTTACTATATGATTGAGGTTTTGAGATCCACTTCTTCAGTTCTGCTTTCCTGTTGACATACATCTCTACTATGTCTCTAGTCACAGTCCTTCTTGAATGAGGCTTGTATAGGTTTACCTTGATGCAGATACATAGAGAGACAAAGAGACTTAGATTCTAAGAGAGACAAAGAGACTTAGATTCAAAGAGAGACAAAGAGATTCATATTGAAAGAAAGGCAGGGAAAGTTAGGCTAACCTTAGTGCAGAAGTGTCTCCAAGCCATACTTTCAATAAAATAAAGTGGCAACTCCCCTAACACAAGAATCTCATTGGAGGCTTCTATGAAATATACTCGGACACTTTGGCTGCCATCAAATTTCCTTCTTCATTAATAAAAGGCTAAATCTGAGCTTGGCCGTCTAACAATACATTGTGCTCCCTGCAGACTACAAGATGCTTTTGGAGGTTTGAAGTACTTGATTTTGTTGGACATGTAAGGATAGAGCTTCTAGGAGGAGATCTCGCTTTGTATTCGATATAGATAAGAATCTCAACATTATACTCTTTAATTCCAGTTTATTTATCATGATTTCTACTACATCTTACTGTTGTTTTGTGCATCATGTCTGAGTAGTCATCTAGTTAGGTTTTAGGTTTTCAATGAGCTTCATAATTCGATATTGATTGATGATTGTTTAGGGATATCATTAGAGTCTTCATCTTTACTTATTCTCTATGCATGATTGCTTTACCGCGCATTTAGCAATCTGATCTTATGTTGATATACTCTCCAAAAGCTTGTTATATTGCATGAAGTAGTATATGATGAGCCAAACATTTTAACCAGTCAAAAGTTGAGTTAAGAGGTTTAGTGATCTGTATCAGAACCTGAACAATTAAAGTGTGCTTAGCTTCTTGTAATAAGCTTCTTATTGTTGCATGATTCTCTGCGAAATACCTAATGCCTAACGCTTTTCTCTCATTGAATTCTCATTTTCGTTAAGTTTTATTGTTGGATTTTTAGTTTACTTTATTTTAATAATCACAAACGACATTCTCATATTTTGTTCTAGCTTGATTCGAATCATTACAATTTGTAGTGTGGTTGACAAGTCTCTGTGGATTCGATCCCTTATCTATACTAATTGTGATTGTTATGCACTTGCAGGTAGTTTAGTGAGTGATATAAAACTCTCTACATCAAGTTTTTGGCACCGTTTCCGGAGACTTGAAGAATATTGCCTTCAAATTTTTGACTAGAATCTAGTCTTGAACGTTTAATTTTTTGTTTTTATTTTTTCGGTTTTCTTTTCTTTTGTCAATCTGATTTTTCATTCTTCCTTGTTATTTTTCAGTGTGTTTCAGGTGTGTATGACTAGAATATCTAATACAGAAAAGCTAGTTGAACCTGAGCAAGAGATAGACAAACTCGAACGAACACTTAGAAAGCAAAGACAATAAAGAATGGCTGAATTACGAGATCAACAAATTCAAACTAAGGAAGAACGAGCTATTGCTACTGCTCTTGCTGGAGCTAATCTCAACATGAACCACCCTCTTGGTGGAGATCACAACAATCCACCTGCCCGAGATGATGTTCAGACGCCTCTTGTGGACAATGTCCAGAATGTTCAAGCTCGTGTGGATGATCAACACCTTATTCTTCTAGAGAATTTGAAGAACCAACAACATGCTCAACACTTTCTCAACCAAAAAAATCTCAATTTCCAGCAGCCTTGTTCCAAAGACAAGCGCCATTTGCTCAGCATCTTCAACATCAGACAATTGGTGACTTTGATTTTTCCAATGCATTTGTCTTGGACATGAATCCAATTTGTCCACCTCTTCCTCAAAGGAATGACTTTGAGATCAAGCCTCAAATCATTGTCTTGGTGAAACGAAACCAATTCCATGCTTTGTCTACCGAGCACCTCTTGATCATATCGACACTTTTCAAGAATTTGCAGTACAACTCGTGCTAATGGAGTTCTAGCTGACTACTTTAAGGGCAAGCTATTTTTTTTTTCTCTAAGTGACAAAGCACTTAGATGGATGAAGTATCTACCTCCACAATCCATTACAATGTGGGATGAATACAAAGGTGCCTTCTTAAACCAGTTATACACTAAGCAGATATCGAATTCTATCAGAAGTAAGATCTCAGGTTTTAAGTAAGGACCAACCGAATCCTTCTATGAGGTCTTAGAACGTTTCAAGGACTACACTATGGACTGCATTAATCATGGTTTCTCTGAAGAAAATCTCTCGAATATCTTCTACAATGGAATCGATTACAAGTATCAGCTTTCTCTGAACACTGCGAGCAATGGGAATTTCATGACCAAACCAGTTCTGAAAGCTAAGATTTTGATCGAGAACCTTGCTGCTAGTGATGCTTAGTTTTTCAGATTACAATATAAATATGTGAACCACTCAATCATCAACCGATTCAGCCCAAATCGCAGAGCTCAGGAACATTGTTTCACAGTTACTTAAGGTTCAAAGAGGAGTTCATTTTGTTGAAGACGTTGTGGGTGAAAATTGTGAGCCTATTATGGAGTATATTGGAGATGGACCAAAGGAGAATCAAGAGGAACTGAACTACATTGGAGAAATTTACGAAAACAAAGGTTTCAACAACAAGTTTCAGTCTCACCCAAATATGTCCTACCGAAACAACAATGTTCAAAACCCTCAAGATCAAGTCTATCCTAAAAAAAATGCCAACCAAGGAGCTCAATACCAGCCCAATAAACCGTTGTACTCTAAGGGAGTCTACCAAGTGAAGCAACCATTCACTTTTCCTCAATCTATTGCACTGGTTCCACATGATGCTTAACTCGAGGATATGATGAAGCAATTGCTAGAAGCTTTGAATTAAGAAAATAAGGAGATCAATCAGAAAATGGATGGTATGTACAATGATCTCAACAACAAGTATGAATCCTTTGCTACTCATGTCTCTAAGTTGGATGTGCAAATCGCTCAAACCTCGGAAGCCGTTCGAAAACAAGCCGAAGAGAAAGCAAAGAAGTTTTGTAACGTTGCTTCTACTAAAGGAGAAGAACTCGTGGCTGTCACTAAACCATATCAAAAAAGGTTATCTTATCCACAAAACCAGAAGAAGAACGTCTTCCAGAGGAATCAAAGAGAGCTTACAAAAGAAGGCTTAAGAGGAAGCCACTAGAGAAAGTCGATAATCCGGGAAAGTTCGTTGTTCCATGCTCTATAAATAGAGGTGAAGTCTATAATTGCTTATGTGATACTGGAGCTAATGTCAATGTCATGTCGTTGGCAATGGCAAAGGAGCTAGGTGTCACGGACTGATTCCTCCTGAATCGGTACGCGCGGCCTTAGCACCTTTCCGCCCCTTGCGGTTGCTAAGTCAGCCTTACTTAAACTCGGACATTAGTACTTAGAGAGAGAAACTTTCGTATCTTAGAGAGAGAAGCTTTAGAGAAGTGTTTATATTGTATTTTGTTTTATGATTTACAAATGAGGATCTCACCCCCTTATATACACTTTCACATCCCAAACGGACGGTGGAGATTAAACCGATCTAACGGTGGAGATTAACTCTCACCAACTCTCACCACCAACTTCACCAACTCTCCCCACCAACTTCACCAACCCATTTCCACCAACCCATTCCCACCAACTCTAGATTTATGGGCTGATTTCGTTTGGGCCTAAAATGGGCCGTGACATCCTCCCCCACCTAATTCGGTGACGCCCTAGTCGCCGTATATGCCTTGAGGTCTTCCCGGAATTACCACAAGTCTTGTTCCGGTTCCCATGTTGCCTCTACCTCTGGCTGTCCCTTCCACTTGATGAGGAAGTGATTTTGACGTGGAACGCCTCGTTTCCGCACTTCCTTGGATGCTAGCACTTCTTCGATCTCTTTATCATAGGACTTGGTCATGATAGGTGGTGCCCGGGTGGAAACGCCTCGATCTTGATCCTCTGCGTCGCCATGGTATGGCTTAAGCATGCTCACATGGAAGACCGGATGAATCTTAAGACACTACAAGAAAACAGAGAATCAGTGACTACTATTTGTGACTATTTATTTATTCACAAATTTCTGTGACTCTAATGTGACTATTTTGGACTCATAAGCGACTATTTCAGATTTGGAGACTTGTTCGTCGCAAATTTACGACGATCGTTTGTAGTCGGTTAATCGTCGTATATTTGAGACTGAGTTAAGACTATAATTCGACGATGTATATTTCGTCGCAAAGTAGTCGCAAAGTGAGACTAATTTGTGACTCCTTATTTAGTCAGAAAGTTCAGTCGCAAAATAGTCACAAATTAGCGACTGCTTAGCCACTTGCAGTGGTCGTCCCCGTTGAGTTACAAAACAGTCAGTAAGGCAAGTAGGTGGAAACATGAAAAAAAAAGGGGTAGGTACTACCTATTTTTGTGACTTTTTTTGTTAGTCACAAAAGAGTGACAAAATTTCAACTATATATGCACACTCGCACCTTGTTATTCATTCATCAGAAATAAAAATTTCAAACGTGAGATTAGAAAAAAGAAAGAGAAAGAAAAAAAAAGATGAAAAAAGGAGGGAAAAAAAGAGAAAAAAATATGTGGAATTCATCTCGAGAATGTATAATAGAATTGATCCACGCACAAATAATATCTCTAGTGAATTTTTGGAAGGGGTCGAGCACTTTATGAATTTTGCAAGTAGCCAGGCCATAGCTCTAAGCAGTGGAGGTAAGTTTTACTGCCCTTGTGCTAAATGTCAAAATTCCACAAATTTAAAACCAGCAAGGACCGTTTCGAAGCATTTGCATAGTAGAGGATTTATGCCTGGATATTATATATGGTCGGAACATGGTGAAGATTATAATGTTGTTGGGGCAGGAACTAGTAGTCATTATGATAATGCAGATTTTACTAGTGGTAATCAACCAATAGATTATGATGGAGGGAATGTTTATGCCGGGATGGTTCATGATGCATTTCATGGTTCTACGCCATTTAATGAATATCATGAACATGATAAAAGTGGAAATGATCATGTTTATGAAGAACCTACCCATAAGACAAAACAGTTCTACGGTATGTTAGATGCGGCAAATACTCCACTTTATGATGGTTGTCATTATGGTCATTCGAAGTTATCATTAGCTTCTCGATTCATGAACATTAAAGCAGACCATAATTTGGCTGAAACATGCATGGATTCATGGGCCGAATTGTTTACGGAGTATTTACCAGAGGGTAATCAGGCAACCGGTTTATATTACGAGACAGAAACATTGATGCGAAAGCTAGGATTATCGTACCATACATTTGATGTATGTGTAGATAATTGTATGCTCTTCTGGAAAGAAGATGAGGAGTTGGAGCATTGTAGGTTTTGTGGAAAACCAAGATATAAGGCTAGTGAGGGACGAACAAAAATACCGTTCAGTCGTATGTGGTATTTACCTATCACTGATAGATTGAAGAGGATGTACCAATCAGAGAAGACTGCATCATCGATGAGATGGCATATTGAGCATGTGTCAGAAGACGGAGTAATGTGTCATCCATCTGATGCGGCAGAGTGGAAGAATTTCAATCAAATGGAGCCGGGTTTTGCAGCGGAAATGCGAAACATTTATCTTTGATTATGTACAGACGGTTTTAATCCTTTTGGTATGTCAAAAAACCATTCGTTGTGGCATGTGATCATGACACCCTACAACTTACCCCCGGATATGTGCATGAAAAGTGAGTATTTGTTTCTTACGGTTTTGAATTCAGGACCAAATCATCCACGAGCCAGTCTTGATGTCTTCCTCCAACCACTGATCGACGAGTTAAAGGAGTTATGGAATAACGGAGTTGAGGCGTATGATGTGTCATTAGATCAAACCTTTAACCTTAAAGTTGTTCTGTTGTGGACGATAAGCGATTTTCCGACATATGGTATGTTGTCAGGATGGACGACACATGGAATATTATCTTGTCCTATTTGTATGGATGAGACAAATGCTTTTCAATTGCCGGCTAGTAGAAAGACAAGCTGGTTTGACTGTCACAGAAGATTTTTGCCCAACAATCATCCGTTACGGAAGAATAAAGTTAACTTTTTGAAGGGAAAGAACGCAATTAACGACTACCCGCCTCAATCGTTGACTGGTGAACAAGTGTTATATGAGCGTATACGGCATGTCGAACCACCTAAAACATCAGATTGTGGCGGAAAGGGACATACAAAAAAACCGGCCGGCTATGGGGATTGGCATAATTGGCATAAAGAAAGCATTTTCTGGGAGCTGCCGTACTGGACCGATCTCAATCTACGACACAATCTTGATGTGATGCATATCGAGAAGAATTTTTTCGACAACATCATGTATACTGTTATGAATGTTAAAGACAGATCAAAAGACACAGTCAAGTCAAGATTAGATATCGCAAGATTTTGTTCTCGGAAAGAATTGCATGTCGATGATCGAGGGAGAGCTCCATTTCCTATTTGGAGATTGACTTCAAAAGCGAAAGAAGCATTACTACAATGGGTCAAGACTGAGGTTAAATTTCCAGACGGCTATGTAGCAGATTTAGCCAGTTGTGCAGACATCAATGGTGGAAAGTTTTCTGGAATGAAAAGTCACGACTGCCATGTATTTATGGAACGGTTGCTTCCGTTTGTCTTTGCCGACCTTTTGCCGCGTAATGTGCACCAAGCATTATCAGGTATATATATATATATATATATATATATATATATATATATATATATATATATAGTATCTATGTCTGCTTTACATCTTATATATCTATAACTTCATGATTTTTGTGTAGGGATTGGAGCATTTTTTCGTGACCTAAGCAGTAGATCATTAGATCAAACTCGCGTCCAACTTCTCAAGGATAACATTGTCATGATTTTGTGTAATTTGGAAAAAATCTTCCCGCCTTCTTTCTTTGATGTGATGGAGCACCTACCTATCCATCTACCATACGAAGCAGAGCTTGGTGGTCCTGTACAATATAGGTGGATGTATCTGTTCGAAAGGTTTTTTAAACATTTGAAAGGCAAAGCGAAGAACAAAAGATATCCAGCGGGATCAATTGTTCAGTCATACATGAATGATGAGATATCTTATTTCTCAGAACACTATTTTGCGTCACACATTTCTACAGCTAGCAGAAGAAGGTAATAATTTACTTATATGTATGTTAAGTTATTGTTAATGAGTGATTTGTTTCAAATACATAAGGGTCAATTGCAGGACAAGTCGGTATGATGAAGGTGAAGTCCCCGTATATAGTGTACCGGTACCAGATATATTTACTGAAATGGGTCGTCCAAGTGGCAAAAGCAGTGAATTTTGGTTAAGCGAGTAAGATTATAAGTGCACACATTCATATGTTTTGCGGAATTGTGATTATTTTAGGCCGCTTGAAAGGTAATTATGCTTTCGACATTATGTTAACTTAATTTTGTCTATATTTTATACACTTTTTCATAATTATATATATTAATATTGGCAATACTGAGTGTTGGATGCGCAAATTAGATTCGATTACCCAGGACTATCTGATGAGGAGGTCACGGCGAAAAGAGATGAAGATTTTCATATATGGGTCCGCCAATATGTATGTATTTCATATGAATTTCATTATTATATAGTAATAAACCATGTTAATTATAAGTGACATATTTTCTATTGTATAGGTGAATGCAATGAAAAGTCAAGAAAGTTTTCCTACTTGGGTTCATGAAATAGTGGAAGGTCCTGAAAATAAAGTCACCTCGTGGCCCGTGTATTTTACACGAGGGTATTTATTTCACACGCGTGATCATGGAATGACGAGAAAAACAATGAATTATGGGATATGTGTCCGAGGCCAAAATTATTCTGAAGCATCCGGAGAAGATGGTTTCTATGGGACCGTTGAAACTATCATGCAACTTCAATATCCCGGATTTGTGAATTTAAAGATCATACTTTTCTACTGTCAATGGTTTGACCCGACGATTGGAAAAGGTACTCGGAAAAGCGAGGGAGGCATTGTTGACGTGCTCTCATCACGGAGATATCAAAACTACGAACCATTTATTTTGGGTATGAATTTCATGTTTTTACTTGTGTGTATATATATAAATATAAATATATATATATATATATATATATTTATATAAAAACTTCTAATTTAAAATTTAATTTGTTGCAGGGTCTCAAGCGGATCAGGTTTGTTATCTTCCATACCCATATACTAAACGCCCTCGGAAATTGTGGCATACAGTTCTGAAAGTAAATCCGAAAAATCGTGTTCAAGGAAAGTTTAACGAGAAAGAGCTGGTCATTTTGCAACAAACAGATGATGATGGAATGACGGATCCGGTTGAAGAAATAATTGTTGATAGTTTAGTCGATGAAAACCATCCAGTACAAGAAATTGATTTTGAAATTGAAGACGCTGAACCAGAAGATGAATTTCTTTGTAATTTATCATCTTCAGATGATGATGAAAATGAAATTTGAATAATATGTATGAGATTTTTAATTTAAGTTTGTAAAATATTTGTGTGATTTGTATTGTTAAAAAATCTTTAAACAAGTTTTTATTTTCCAATTTGATAAATATCGGTATATATAAAATATAACGTATTCTAAAACCGAATAGTGACTATGGTTCAGTGGAAATGCAGCATTCATATGACCAATAGGTCGTAGGTTCGAGTAAGAGGACATACATTTAAACTTTTTTTCCTTATATTCCTTATAATATGATACCAAACGTATATATATATATGTTTAATGTAATAAAAACAGAAATGTTTCATTAGCTCAGCTGGTTTGCAACACATATATCACTAATAGGTCTCAAGTTCAAAGCGAGGTGTGGAAATTTTCACACTTTTTACAGAATGTCACAAAATGGTTATGAATTACCCACTACTTTGCGACTACTATCTGAAAGTGTCACTACTTTCCAACTACTTTGTGACTGATTTGCGACTAACCATTATGATTTTTGGAAATTCACCAAAAGGTTATTGTAAATAGATTAGTCTTCAGTATTTATTCCGAGATTCAATTGCAAGTTACGCTATATATATTATCTAATAGTCAAAATTTCTAACTAACAATTTTTATAAACTCCTACTTATCTTATATTTTCATCTTACATAACATTTTACTTAGTTATTATCTAAAAGTGTATAAAAATTCGAATTTTACTTAGTTAGGCTTAATTAACATTATATACTAAAGTATAAAGTTAAGAAATATAATAGCAATTATTGATTAAGTATGTGTATCACTTTTAGGGGTATAAAAGTTTAGGATTTAGGGTATAGACTTGTGACTCACTAAATAGCGTCACAAAATAGTCACAATCTGTGACTACTTTTCTAAGTTAGTCCCAAATTTGTGACTAATTTGTGACTAACTTAATTTCCTAATATGTTTGGGTTTAAAATTATTTGGGCTTTTGGTGAATTTTTTGGGCTTTAGGGCGCGAAGAAATCCCCCCCAAAATTAGTTTGCGACTAATTACCCACTCTTTAGGGACTCTTAGTCAAAACAAGTACCCAAATAGATCTGATTCCCCATTCTATTTTCCAAACCCTAGATCTGTTTTCTCTCTATCGAGTTTCTATTCATCGCCTTCTCTATCTCTCGATTTTGGTCTGAATCTTCACCCCTCTTTCTCTCTCTCTCTCTCCATATTTCCTTCCTAGACTCTGTTCATCTCTCTATCTCTCTCTTGATTTGGGTCGATCTCTCTATCTCTCTTAACAGACATAATCAGTTCATCTCTCAATCTCTCTCGCTTTCCTTCCTAAACTCGACAAATCCATGGCTGGAAAAAGAAAATCCAGTAGAGATCGAGGGGGTAACTCTCATGGAGGGAGTAGACCAACCGGCGAAGTTGGTTCGACCGCACGCCGAGCTCATCGAGCCAACACCGGAAAAGGTGGAACCTCAGACGGAGGTCTTCTAGCCAACGCCAGAAAAGGTGGAACCTCAGGCGGAGGTCTTCTACCCAACGCCGAAAATGGTTCACCCCCAGATGGAGGTTCGAGAGCCAATGTTGGAGATGGTTCGCCGTCAGGCTCAGTTGCGAGATCCAACGGCGGACCGGGTACGCCGATGGCCGGAGTTGGTAGATCCCAAGGAGCCTCTTCTTACTCCTCAAACCCGTCTTCTCAGGCCACAGTCTCAGTTAACAGGAACTCTCTTCCACGACATTATGCACCGTCCACTCAACCGCGACCCTCCCATCTCTCTCAATAGATTTCCTGCCCACAACAACCTCATTATCCAAATCCTCAACCACAGCCTACAGTATTTCAGATTCCCCAGGAACAAAACAATCAAGTTCAGCTTCCCGATTATGAACCCGATGAAGAGGATGCAGAAGAGAATAATGATCCCGATGAAGATATGGCAGACTTCGATCATATGTTAGATGATCTGCTGTCTCTTCCTGGCCGGGAAAATCTCCCACGCTTAAGTGAGCATCCTATCCCCGGCGTTAAGACAACGTGGTAAGTTTGCTTTCATTTTTATTTCATCTCTGTATTGTATATGCATAAGGGTCAGTGATTGTATTTTATATGCATATAGGGTCAGTTTTAGAACTAAGAGTTTGTATATGTTGCATTTGTTTCCATCATTGAATCTGTTTGCACCACTCGTGTTATCAACGTATATCAGTTTAAGTTGATTCTTTTAGGCACAGTCGTACTCTTGTGAAGTCTTAAGTTGCAGATACGGGTCAATTTAATTATGGTACATACTGCTTCTTCTCAACTGAGCATGGTCTGTTTGAAGTCGCTTCTTATGATTTCTTATGTCTTATTCTCTGTTTGTTTTCATGTACGAGGTTTACCCGGGACAAAGGCAAATTGACTCGTGTCATTGCGGGAATATTTCGGCGAAAGTTTGATGGGCCATACTATAGCTGGAAGGTTCGCCGATACGCATCCAAGAAAGATACTTTAGAACGTTTGCGGTAATGCTTTCTGGTTTTATTTGTGTTCTATTTCATTTGTAATACATAAGTATCATCAATACTCATTCCTTTATTGTATTGTGTAGCGGAGCTACAATTGGGATATAGGGATTACAGACCTTGTGAAGCAGCATTTCTTGAAGATTGCAAAAAATAGGATAAAAGGAATAGTATCTCAGGCCAAGAACAGTGGTGAAAGGCCACCATGGATTGGCGAGACGCTTTGGGAAGCAATGTGGGTTCATTGGAAAACTCCATATGCAGTGGACAGGAGCGTTACTGCTTCACAGTCTCGTAACTCTGATCGTGGCGGACTTGGGGTCCACAAGCACGTATCCGGGCAGAAATCATACTTGACCATTCAACAAGAAATGGTAAAAAGTCTGTCCTTCCTTTTGAATTACATTTTGACTCTACTTAATATGTATTTTCTATTATTACAGGAGGAGGAACTAGGGCGACCTGTTACTTTTGGAGAAGTTTTTATGAGAACACATACAAGGGCGGATGGAAGTTTTGTTGATCAAAAGGCCAAAGCAGTAGCTGAGGCTTACGAGAAGAGCCTAGCAGAGGTAATGTCTCTAAAGGATGTCGATGGTCCAGAAACATCAGGGACTTTGTCTGAGCAATCTACTCACCGCACCCTCACCCTTGAAGAAAAGAATCAGATATTCCTTAAGGTAATCTCCTTTATCTTCTGCTTTTTTACGATAGGATTGTCTGTGTGTTTGTGTTATCATGGCTGGTATTGAGTTATGTATAAGTTTCTCTTCTCTTTTGTTCTGATTTTTGTTTCTTCTTCTGTTTCTCTTTCTCCTCAACTGGTCCATTCTGAGCTTCAATACTTCATGTCTTTGTTTGGTGAGCACGATTTGTTAGGATAGTTAGAAATACTCTATATGGATTGATTTATTCAAAGTGTATGGACTGTACATGCATCATTTGTGTCTTCTGAATAGATTGTTCTACTGCCATGCTTTTTTGTGGTGATGTTTAAGTTTATACTTGTTTTTTTGTTTTCAATTTTTCTGTTTTTGGTTATGATTCTTTCTGTTTTGAATTATTCTGTTTAGGCTTGATGTCATTGTATGTGTTTAGGCTTCATGTCAACGTAACTCATACTGTTTTTTCTTGTTTTAGTGTACTGAAATAGACCCAAAAGGTAATCTTTTGGACTCGGCCAACTCCGACAACTGGTCAACAAGGGGAAAAGAAAAGAATGTCATGCAAGCTCGTCTTCGACTGACCTGTTGGAGATCCAGGAACAGCTTCAATCCGCTCGTCGCAAGATAGCTGACCAAGAATTGAAAAATGCTCGACTTGATAACGAGCAACGACAAGCTCACAACAGGATCACAAGCTTGGAAATGATTCTCTCTTACCTTAAAGACACTAATCCGGGGCTTGCAGCTTACATGACTCAATCTCAGCTCTTAAGTACTACACCAGCCACCGCAACACCCTCTCCACTACTCACTAACCCAGCCCCAGCCCCAGGCAATGCAACTGCCACACCCCCATCCAATGCAACACCCACTGTTCCATCCAACTCACCTGCCACCTGACCTTATTCTAGTTTTAAAACCTTTTTGATGTGTTAAACTTTATAATTTTTGTATGGGATGTGTTAAAACCTTGTACATTGTGTATGCGATGTGTTCAAACTTTATATTTTGTGTTTGGGTTAATTTGCAGTCCTTGTTTCTTAATTTCAGGTTTAAAACATTTTTTAATTTATATTAAATGTAAAGAAATATATATATTTTTCGGTTAAGTTAGTTGCTAACAAGTCGTTTATTTGTGACTGATTTGCGACCGATTTGCGACGCTACATCGGACACATGGAACAAATATGTCGCACTATGGTTGTTAATACGCGACAAAATTGCGACTAAGCCTCGAAAATATTGGTCTTTAAAACGTCGCAACTGCACGACTACATAGGTAATCACTAATTAGTCTCAAATTTACGACTACAAAACTATGTCGTACATCAGTCGCAAAATCTACCTCGTCTCTTTTTAGTCTTTAATATGCGACTCTTACATTTCGTCCCAAAGTAGTCGTATATGTACGACTCAAATTAGTCGTCACAGCTTAGTCCCCCATTTGAAACTATTTTGCGGCTGGGGCGTTTGTGAGGCCGAATGGCATAACCAGCCATTCAAACGACCCATGCCGCGTAATGCACGCTGTCTTTGGCTCATCTCCCTCTGCGATCCGGACTTGATAATATCCCTTTTGCAAGTCCATCTTTGTGTACACCTTTGCTCCTCCAAGCCGATCAAATAGATCTGCGATCAAAGGGATAGGATAGCGGTTTTTGATCATTACCTTATTAAGTGCCCGGTAGTCCACACATATTCGCAATGACCCATCATGCTTCTTTTGGAACAAAACCGGTGCGCCATAAGGTGCTTTGGATGGCCTTAGTTTCCCCGTGGATAAGAGTTCATCGAGTTGTTTCCGTAACTCCTCAAGCTCGGATGGAGCCATTCGGTAAGGCGCCATTGCTGGCGGTTTGGCTCCTAGTTCCAACTCGATCCGATGATCCACCTCCCTCCCTGGGGTAACTTTTCCGGTAACTTTGCGGGCATCACGTCCTTGTTCTCCTCAAGGACTGTTTCAATAGCCGGTGGAATTGGCTCAGCTCTCCCAAACTCGTCTTCCACCTTCATCACGGCCAGAAATGTCGGTTCACCCTTCTTCACCCCTTTAGTGAACTGCATTGCCGAGAGTTTTCTTATCCCCTCGGACTTCTCCTTTATGGTTGGAATCATGCACTGCGATCCTTTCTCGAGGATGCACACTGAACTTAGTGCGGGCAGAGGGATTGCCATGACTTGCCTCATGAAATCCATACCTAACACCACTTTGAAATCGTCCATGGGTATGACCGAGAAGTTTACCTGATTTTTCGGAAATGAAGAGAAGTGAGTTATGAGGAGTGAGGCAAAGATCTAAATATAAAGAAGCATGGAATCACAGCGCGTGACGCCACGCAGCCTCGGGAACATGCGAAATGCTTACAGTTCCCAACAAAGTCGTAATCATGAACAGAGACATTTCAGGCCAACATTACTCCCGAGCCAAAAACATTTCACTTATTGGGGTTGTTCGGCGGCATATCAGAAGGAGACGGCTCGGCGAAATAATAATCTAAGCCGAAACAGCTCGGACAAACGAATGATAAGTCGGCTCGGCAACATGACAAAGGGATCGGTTCGGCAACATGACAAAGGGATCGGTTCGGCAAAATGAAAAACAAATATACCGCGTGCCAAAATGGCTCGATAACACGATTGAAAACGAATCAGCAGCACGTCAAGGAGTTGGCTCGGCGATAAGATACTTAGTGTTGGCTCGGAAATAAAACACCTCGGTAACACCCAGTTTGGCTCGGCATGAATCAGTGCCTAGATGACAACTTCACTGCGGCAACCCAACGAACATTGATCTCGATCCCGACTCTTCACCTCGTCACTATTACCAGTAATACTGCCGAGCTGGGGGACTAACTGTTGGGGTCAGTTTTCACCCCATCGAGATCAATTGCTGAAAACACTAAGTATGGAGAAAAAGCCTAAGCGACAAGCCAAACTTGGCTCGGCAATAGGGGAAGGAGAAGACGAGCCAAACTTGGCTCGGCGACAAAGGAAAATAAGCGACGTGCCAACATCTTGGCTAGGCAGCAGGAAGGAGTGACGAGCCAACACTCCAGTTGGCTCGGCAGCAGGAAGAAATGGAGACGAGCCAACATCATGGCTAGGCAGCAGGAAGGAGTGACGAGCCAACACTCATGTTGGCTCGGCAGCAGGAAGAAATGGAGACGAGCCAACATCTTGGCTCGGCAGCAGGAAGAAAAGGAGACGAGCCAACATCTTGGCTAGGCAGCAGGAAGGAGTGACGAGCCAACACTCCTGTTGGCTCGGCAGCAGGAAGAAACGGAGACGAGCCAACATCCTGGCTAGGCAGCAGGAAGGAGTGACGAGCCAACACTCCTGTTGGCTCGACAGCAGGAAGAAATGGAGACGAGCCAATATCTTGGCTAGGCAGCAGGAAGGAGTGACGAGCCAACACTCCTGTTGGCTCGGCAGCAGGAAGAAAAGGAGACGAGCCAACATCCTGGCTAGGCAGCAGGAAGGAGTGACGAGCCAACACTCCTGTTGGCTCGGCAGCAGGAAGAAATGGAGACGAGCCAACATCTTGGCTAGGCAGCAGGAAGGAGTGACGAGCCAACACTCTCCTGTTGGCTCGGCAGCAGGAAGAAAAGGAGACGAGCCAACATCTTGGCTAGGCAGCAGGAAGGAGTGACGAGCCAACACTCCTGTTGGCTCGGCAGCAGGAAGAAACGGAGACGAGCCAACATCTTGGCTCGGCATCAAGGGAAGTCGGGCGACGAACCAACTATCTGACTCGGAATTGGGATAAGCAGGCGAGACAAACGATGAGCCAGCTCACCGATGATACAGCGAAGCAACGAGCCCAATATTTTATTGGGTCGAGGAAACGAGCCATGAGAGATTGGTGGGCCAAGATGACGAGCCTAAGAAAGAAGCCCACATCCGAGCCAGAGAAAGGAAGTTTTCCAAATACCTTTAGGAAAAAGGCCTAGCCGACTTATTTGCGTATAAATAGACTATGTACCTCTTTGAAAAGGGGATCCGATAATTGACCTAGCAAAACACTGAGTACTCTACAAACAGCTTTCGAAACAGCTTGAATAAAATCTCCATCTTTGGATCTCAGTTTCTTGGTTTCTTTACATAGAAGTTTGTCAAATCCCTAAATTTCTTTACAAGTTTTGGTTGTGCGAATTTCGACTCTCACAATTTGGCGCCGTCTGTGGGGAGTCTCTTCAAACTTTCTGACACCTAAGAACCACTGAGTACGAGATCTGAAGTGATGACTACCGACAGAGACCGAAGCGGTGACGATGCAAGCAACACTGGCGTCGATCCTCCTAGGACAGGAACCAATCTGCCTCCAGCGAACACGGAAGGCACCACAGAAACTTTAACAGAATTGAAGAACATGATAACCGCGTTGCTGAAGAAGGCCGAGGAGCAAGACAAGCTGAACAGCTCGCAAACAGAGAGAATTGAGTTACTAGTAACCGATATTCGAGCCAGAAACATACGATCTGGAGGAGTCGGCTCAACTATGAACCCACCTGTTAGCGGAATAACCAGGCGGCTTGGCCTAAACCCGACGGCCCTGGATTTTTCAACACCACTTGACGCACCAAGGACTTTGGGAGGATTACCACCGCCACATCCAACAAACGAGCAGGCGCCCGTGGTGACAAGATCAAACATCACCGAGCTACCCCGGCTGACCCGAGGCGCAAGAGGAACCAGTGATGGATATGACCTACGCACCGATGTTGGATCGGCTACAGCAATCATCCTTGACGAAGAAGGAGACCACAACACAGAAAATCTTGCTGACGAGGGATTCGCACCAGCAATAACAGAACCCCGAGCCAGCGAAGGCGATATTAACCTAAACCGAGCCAGGAATTCGGCAGAGGAAGAGGAAAATCTCCTCTGGGTCCAACGAGCGCAGTTTGCTGATGAACCAAGAACGACGAGCCGAGCCCAGAGAGAAGAGTTGGACGAAATCCGAGCCTCATTGATTCGAGCCACTGCTGAGATGAAAGCCGTCCGATCCCAGGTACACAAGGCAACCAGTAAAGTCCCGGAGATAGACCGCGTGCTGGAGGAAGCGCACAATACACCGTTTACAGCCCGAATTACCAAGGCAAGGGTCTCCGATCCAGGAAAGATCAAAGTCCCGGTCTACGAAGGAACAACCGACCCAAAAGAACACATAACGGCGTTTATCATAGCAATGGGCCGAGCCAATTTCATAGAAAAGGAGAAAGATGCCGGTTTCTGCCTCGTATTCGTGGAGCATCTGAAGGGTGCAGCCCTCCAATGGTTTTCAAGACTTGAACGGAACTCCATTGATGACTTCCAGCAGCTGTCGGCCGCCTTCTTGAAGCATTACTCCATGTTTATGGATCGAGGAGCCTCAGATGCCGACCTATGGACATTGACTAAAGGGCCTACGGAGACGTTACGAAGCTTCATAAGAAGATTTAAAGCAGTGATGTCAAAAGTTGAAGACGTAAGTGACAAGGCCGCTGTACTCGCGTTAAAAAGGGCTCTGTGGTACGAATCCGAATTTTGGAAAGAGATTGCTCTGAATACACCACTATCAATCCAGGATGCACTGCACCGAGCCTCAGATTTCATAGTCAACGAAGAAGAGATGAAGGTTTTGTCTCAGAAATATGGAGCCGCCAAGGCGACGAACCGTTCTTTCCAAATCCCGAGCCAATCTCCTCATAAAAAGAGTATTCAAGGAAACGGGTATGTACACCACGAGAAACCCAATTTTGGAGGAGCCCACAACTACCAGGTGGGAACAAGTCGAGGCAAAACACCCTGGAACACCTGGACACGAAGTCAAAGTTCGTACGACGAAAAAGCTTATTGCGAATTACATCGCATGCACGGTCATTCAACTGCTAACTGCCGAACCTTGGGAATGAGGCTTGCGGCAAAGCTGGTAGCCGGAGGACTCGGTAGCGCGATCAGCCTAAAGGACTTCGAGCAAGAAGGCGAAAAGGATCAGCCGAACCAGACAATTCAAAATGATGATACACCCAAGCGAGGAAGACGAGATGACGAGGCGATGCAGCCAGGTTCTCGAAGAAGAATAAATATGATAATGGGTGGATCACAATACTGTTCGGACACGGTGTCTTCAATCAAAGCTTTCCAGCGGCAAGCCGACGCGAGTGTAAACTGGTCAGCACCTTCCAAACTTCCCAACGATGTTATCTCGTTCGAAGAAGGGGAAACCACCGGCATCGACCGACCACATAATGACCCCCTCGTGATAGAATTGATCGTCGATGATTGCGACGTCGCCCGAGTTCTGATAGACACAGGAAGCTCCGTAGATGTGATCTTCCGGGAGACTCTCAGAAGGATGAACATAGACCTGGAAAAAATCACAGCCGCGCCGAAGCCTTTAACTGGATTCTCGAAAGAGACGACCATGACCCTTGGAACAATAAAACTCCCTGTCCGAGCTGAACAGGTAACCAAGATAGTGGAGTTCTCGGTTGCAGATCATCCAGCGATCTACAATGTGATCATGGCAACACCCTGGATAAACTCGATGCGAGCCGTACCATCGACCTATCACCTTTGCATCAAATTTTCGACCCCTGGGGGAATCAAAACAATTTGGGGAAACCAAAAGGAATCCCGCATTTGTTTCTTAGCCGAGCACAAACTTAGGAACCCCGTCACAGAAACCACCACCAGGAGAAAGAAGATGAAGACTGACAGGAAACCCGAGAAGGAGTTGGCAAAACTCTTATAGCAATTACAGATCTCAGAGGATCGTGAGAGGGAAAGCAAACCAACTTGCGACCCTGTCATCTCGGTGAACATAGATGGCAATCACCCGGAACGCTGTGTCGAAATAGGGGCCGAGCTGAAAGATCCAATAAGGGGAGAGCTGATTTCTTTCCTTAAAAAGAACCTACAGACCTTCGCATGGGAAGCTGAAGACATGCCCGGCATCAGCATCAATGTAACATGCCACGAGCTGCACGTGGACCCAACCTTTAAACCCGTCAAACAGAAAAGGCGAAAACTTGGTCCGGACAGAGCACAAGCAGTAAATGACGAGGTAGAAAGATTACTACGCGTGGGATCAATAGTCGAAGCAAAGTACCCAGACTGGCTCGCTAACCCTGTGGTGGTTAAAAAGAAAAATGGGAAATGGCGTGTATGCGTGGACTTCACCGACCTGAACAAAGCCTGTCCCAAAGACAGCTTTCCACTGCCACATATTGATCGATTGGTGGAGGCGACAGCAGGCAATAAACTCCTTCCATTTATGGATGCTTTCTCCGGATACAACCAAATCCTAATGAACCCGGACGATCAAGAGAAGACGGCATTCATCACAGACCGCGGGATATACTGCTACAAAGTCATGCCATTCGGTCTCAAAAATGCTGGAGCCACTTACCAGCGACTAGTAAACCGAATGTTCGCTGGCCAACTGGGGAAGACAATGGAAGTATACATAGACGACATGCTTGTGAAGTCTTTAGAGGAGGAGGATCACGTAGCTCACCTAGAAGAATGTTTCAAGCAACTGAATCTGCATAACATGAAACTGAACCCAACCAAGTGCAGATTCGCGGTCACGTCTGGAGAATTCCTTGGATATCTGGTCACCCACCGTGGAATTGAAGCCAACCCAAAGCAGATTGATGCGCTCACACAGATGGTGTCACCGAAGACAAAGCGCGAAGTCCAGAGGCTAACTGGACGGGTCGCCGCGCTGAATCGTTTCATCTCACGGTCAACTGACAAATGTTTGCCTTTCTATGATACGCTACGTGGGAACAAGAAGTTTGAATGGACAGAAAAGTGCGAGCAGGCATTTCAACAGTTGAAAGAGTACCTAGCCAGCCCTCCAGTACTTACGAAACCAGTGGAAGGAGAGCCACAGTTTCTATACACGGCCGTTTCGGCCACGGCAGTGAGTGGTGTACTCATCAGGGAAGAGCGCAGCGAGCAGAAGCCAATTTTCTACGTTAGCCAGACCCTCACCGACGCTGAAACCCGGTATCCACAGATGGAGAAGCTGGCTTTGTCTGTGGTAATGTCCGCTCGAAAACTGAGACCATACTTCCAGTCACATTCGATTGTGGTTTTGACTACCTTTCCACTCCGATCCATCTTGCATAGCCCTAGCCAGTCTGGGAGATTGGCAAAGTGGGCAATAGAGCTGAGCGAATATGACATCGAGTATCGAAGCAGAACCTGCGCAAAATCTCAAGTCCTAGCCGAATTTTTGATAGAACTCCCAGAAGAAGTGATAGAAGAAGCGGCTCCGAGCCCAATATGGAAGCTTCACGCAGATGGATCCTCATCAAGACAAGGATCCGGAGTGGGTATACGGTTAACCTCGCCAACAGGCGAAATCCTCGAACAGTCATTCCGCCTGGGTTTTCGCGCATCCAATAACGAAGCAGAATATGAAGCTCTGATTGCTGGAATAAGACTTGCTATGGGACTCAAGGTTTCCCACATCCAAGCTTACTGTGATTCGCAGCTGGTAGTCAACCAAGTCAGCGGCGAGTACACGGCCAGAGATGACCGAATGGAAGCTTATCTAAAGATTGTCAAAGGACTGGCTGCACAGTTCGAAGAGTTCACATTAACACGGATACCACGCGAGGAAAACACTTCGGCAGACGCGCTAGCAGCACTCGCATCCACCTCCGATCCGGATCTGAAAAGGATAATTCCTGTGGAACTCATCAAAAACCCAAGTATCAACCTCTCTGACACCGTGAACGCAGTCACTCGCTCCCAAACAGCCGCTCAGGCCGAATCTATATCCGAGCCAAATTTAGCAGAAAAGGACAGCACCGACATCACCGCTCTAGGGGACAAAAATAGTCAACCATCGGTGGAGGACACGGCCATTGAGATGGAGGAAGAGCCTGAAACAGACCCTCCAGACGACGGAGAGACAATCGAAATGGAGGAAGATCCACAACCAACTAAAGAAGATTATGGATGTGACAAAGAATGGATGGGAGCAATTCGCGTATACATCATGGATGGTGAGGTACCATCAGACAAATGGGCTGCCCGAAAACTCAGAGCTCAAGCTGCCCGATATGTTCTTTTGGATGGAAACATCTTCAAGTGGAGATTCTCAGGACCACTAATGGCTTGCGTCGAAGGCACCCAAGCAAGAAACATCATGGAAGAGGTCCATAGTGGCTCGTGTGGTAATCACTCCGGCGGAAGAGCTTTAGCAATCAAGATCAAGCGTCACGGTTATTATTGGCCAACTATGGTGAAGGACTGTGAAAAGTTCTCCGCCAGGTGCGAAAAATGCCAACGACATGCCCCAATGATTCACCAACCTACGGAGTTGTTGTCATCAATCTCAGCGCCCTACCCTTTCATGCGCTGGTCAATGGACATCGTCGGGCCTCTGCATAGATCCAAGCAAAAGAGGTTCCTACTAGTTTTGACAGATTACTTCTCCAAATGGGTAGAAGCAGATTCTTACGCCAATATAAAAGACGCCCAAGTGGAAAATTTTGTCTGGAAGAATATTTTATGCCGACATAGAGTTCCATACGAAATCGTCACAGACAATGGCTCACAGTTCATCTCTACAAGGTTTGAAGCTTTTTGCGAAAAATGGAAGATACGACTTAGCAAATCCACGCCACGCTATCCGCAAGGGAATGGGCAAGCTGAAGCAGTAAACAAGACTATCCTGGATGGCCTGAAAAAACGCCTTGATGCAAAGAAGGGACGATGGGCAGATGAACTCAAAGGAGTATTGTGGTTACACCGAACCACTCCGCGACGTGCTACCGGAGAAACACCCTTTGCTCTTGTCCATGGCACCGAATGTGTCATCCCAACCGAAGTCCAATTTCCTGGAGTCCGCCGCAGACTTCTTTCTGGACAGGAAGGACTGAACCACCTCATGCTACTCGATGAATTGGACTTGGTTAACGAACGAAGGGATCAGGCACTGGTTCGGATTCAAAATTATCAACAGGCAGCAGCTAAGTATTACAACACTAACGTCAGAAGTCGCAAGTTCAAAGAAGGGGATCTGGTTCTCCGCAAAGTTTTTCAGAACACAGCCGAAACAAACGCTGGCAAACTAGGAGCGAACTGGGAAGGACCCTACAAAATCACTAAGGCAGTTCGACCAGGAGTATACGAGCTCTCGAACATGTCTGATGCTTCGATACCAAAATCTTGGAACGCAATGCACCTAAAGAGGTGTTACCACTAAATCACCTCACATGAACTACGGGACGACTTGATCCCTGAAAAGGGTACGTAGGCAGCTCGTCTTCGGATGGGTTCAGTTGTCCCCCTCCTCAAAAAAGGGGGGGGAGTGGGTACGTATACATGTATACTCCCCCACCTCGCATCACTCTTTAAAGGTAATAACTTCAAACTTTTTCTAATACAACTCGTGTCACTTAGTCTACACAAGTTACATCTTTACATCCTTCGTGGATATTCATCACTTCGTCCATTGCTGGCCACAATAGATGGACAACCACATCCTTTATGGATTTTAACCGTTATCTCTATATGGGATAAAGGTTCTCAACACCCTCTTACGGGTATAAAAGCGCGCTATACAAATTCCGGTTGGGTATATCCTAATCTAATATCCGAAAGGTATATCCTGGACGATATTCTTACAAGTTTATCTTTGAGAGGGACCCGTAAGTCGAAAACTCGCAGGTCTTAACACTCAAACTAAACTCTGAAACCCAGTAAACACCTCTTGGTACACTGGTCATAAACATCTCAGAAACATAATCCTAAACCTAAAAAGTTAGTATGAGATTTTAAACATGCTTCACTGTCAAAAGAACAGGAATGTAAGCCGGAACACCGCAAACCCTAAACTGACAACAAAGCAATCAAATACAAAGACAACCGTACTTTTACTAAACGAAGATGGTTCGCAATATCATATCAGAACACAAGTGAGAGATTACTTAAGCAAAAACATAAACAGAAAATCTAAACGAAGAGTTACGCTTACAAGCACATGGTCACTACGAAAAGTGGATAAAGCCATTCAGGCACTTGTTCTCGACAATACTGAATAAAAAAGACAAAGGAGTTTTTAAGTTAAGGGAACAAAGGAAAAAGATCATTCGAGAGGATATGGCTCGGAAGGTTTCTCAGCAGCGAGAGCAGAAATCCCAGGCGTATCAGCGTTCGATCCGGAAAAATCTGCAACACCAACGTTCGCCGCCGCGTTTTCCACTGGTTCGCTCCCTAGGAGAGTGCCCGTAGACTCTGAAGAAACAGGAGAAAGCGTCAGATCTTTCTTCAGCTCGGCCTCAATCTTCTCGAACTCATCAGCCGCCTCGGCCAGATCAGCTCTCCAGCCCGTTAGTTTCACCACCTCGGAGTCAAGGGCAGGCGCATCCTCTTTCTGCAGAATTTCGAGCAACTGAAGATTGCTGTCAACCTGGGCCAGATCAAGCTCCTTCTCTTTCGCCTCTCTCAGCTCGTCAATCTTCTTCTCAATCTTAGCGAGCCGTTCCTAGAATCTCTCGGACATCTCCCGCCTCGCAGCTTTCTGCGCCTTCTTCACATCTGCCTCGTGCAAAGCTTTTACAGCGGTGAGTTGCCTCTTCAAGGATTCAATTTCGGCAGCCTTCTTTTGCTTGGAGCGATCTATTCTCATAGCCAAGTCAACGGCTTTGTTCCACTCTTCCTTAAGGAGCGCCTTGTCCTTCTCGAGAGCTTCGATCCGAGCTGCAGCAGTCGCTAGCTCGTCCGCATGTTTGCCTTCCAGCTCGGCAACCCTGCTTCGAAGGAAAGATACATCCTTCTGGGCATCTTCGATTCGACGTTTATCCTTTCTAATGTCGTGCTCGAACGTAGCGACAATCTTGTTGATAGACGCGACGAACTGATCATAAGAACAAACAGTTAGCTCTCAAGATTTGTTACTGAACCACGATTTGTATACGAACTTACCTTGGTGCCTCGGAGCGACATATCAGTATATAGGTCGCCATGGGTTAGGACATCAACGGGCGGCAGTCTATCACCCGAGCAGCGAACCTGCGAGAAGAGAGTCGCTGAAGTTTCAGCGTCATTACAGATCGGTGCTGATCCTTCATGACGAAATGACGCTGATGTTGGCTCGGCGGGAATTGGATCGGCGGGTTTTTGTCTTTTTCTTTTTTGTTTTTCGTTGGCCTTTTCCTTGTCAGGCTCGGCAGCAGCGCGCTTCTTCTTGACATCTTTGTGCTGGGCAAGCGCCGAGCTAGAAGGTCTGGTGGCGGGGACGATGGCAGAAACTGTTTCCCTATTTTCTGCATCAGTTGCAGGCGGCTCGGGAAGAAGCTGTTGTTCCACCTCGGTGACAGTCTGAGCAACCGGCTCGGCAATTTGATCTACCGCGACAGTTGCTTCGTCTGCTCGGATGGCCGCCTCTTTTTCTTCCTTCTCTTTCAGAGCTTGTTTATCGCGAAACGTCAGTCTCTTTCCCATATTTCTCTTCGGAGGACTTGGTACTGAAGATTCAGACTCCGAGCTGTCGGACACTTCGACACCGGCGAAAATAGCTCGGGCTTTTTCGACTCTTCTTAGGGAAAAATGTCTTTCCCAATGGCACTTCCTAGCGGCAAGTGTGTTCCGAAGCGTAAGCGTGTCTTCTGGGAAGCGTGGTAGAATCTGCCGAACTGCAAAAACACATAAGAAAACGGTGGTCAGCTTGCTACAAAGCAAAACTTAGTAAATCTCCTGAAGGGTCTACGGCTCGCCCACCAATATCTCCCCACTCTGACTTGACGTAATGGATGCTTTCGGCTTCTACCGTAGCATCATTAATGGGAACAAAGAAGAAATAGTGTCCCCAGTCGCCATCCTTGCTTCGGAAGCCTTCGATTATTTTTCTTTGCTTCTTATTAGAGATGTAGTAGGCTCGGGAATTCTTAATCTTTCGAAACTCGAGGAACTGCCGAAGATGGGAGATGCGAACCGTCACATCACACTCGTAGCTCCGAACCAAAATCCCAACTAAGTGACGCATCCCACGAGGCGTGACTTGGCTCGGCGCTAACCCATGTTTGTATAGGACGTTGATGATCAAGCTGGGAATCGGAAACCAGAGTAGACAACCGTAGAAGAAACTCTCATAGAGAGTGAAATACCCAGGCGGTGGAGATTCAGCTCGGTCTGTTGAGGCTGGAACAACCAGATCTACATCCTCTGAGATATTAAAACGATGCCTCAATGCCTCCAAAGATTCAACAGTGCATAAAGACGAACCGGGTGGGTCGGGTCATCTCTTTGGAGCTTTTTTCTTAGGCCTTCGCCTCGTCGACGTGCTAGCCTGGTGGCTCGCAAACAATCTCTCCAAACGCATTTTTTCCGCCTCGTCAATAACATATTCTGTCGGCTCGGCTTTAAACTCTTCGAGAGCCTTTTGTACCAAAGCTGCTTCGGCATCCGCCTCGGCATCAAAAGCCTCGTCAATCAAAGATGGTACAACGATCTGCAACCGACCCAATGAAGCACTAGGTTCGACTGGCTCGGAAACCTCTGGAGATAAAACCATCTTGCGACCCAGCAGCGAAGCAGTAGTTGCCGAACCGATAGAATCTTCCAGCTCGGTGATGTGAGACATTGGTGTTTCTGGCTCGAAAATAGAAGATCAAGGGGAACAATTCGATCCGGATGAAGAAGGATCGGGAAATTCAAACACTCGCCGGATGCGTTTGAAGATGGATCGGAAAATGCAAGGAGACGCCGAGCCACGTTTTGGAGATGGATCGGAAAATTCAATAGTGGCGGCGGCGGAACAGGAGGATCGATGAAAACCTAGCCAACTACTTAAACAAAAAAGAGAGAAAAGAGGAGAGAGAAGAGAGCTACCTGATTTTTCGGAAATGAAGAGAAGTGAGTTATGAGGAGTGAGGCAAATATCTAAATATAAAGAAGCATGGAATCACAGCGCGTGACGCCACGCAGTCTCGGGAACATGCGAAACGCTTACAGTTCCCAACAAAGTCGTAATCATGAACAGAGACATTTCAGGCCAACATTACTCCCGAGCCAAAAACATATCACTTATTGGGGTTGTTCGGCGGCATATCAGAAGGAGACGGCTCGGCGAATTAATAATCTAAGCCGAAACAGCTCGGACAAACGAATGATAAGTCGGCTCGGCAACATGACAAAGGGATCGGTTCGGCAACATGACAAAGGGATCGGTTCGGCAAAATGAAAAACAAATATACCGCGTGCCAAAATGGCTCGATAACACGATTGAAAACGAATCAGCAGCACGTCAAGGAGTTGGCTCGGCGATAAGATACTTAGTGTTGGCTCGGAAATAAAACACCTCGGTAACACCCAGTTTGGCTCGGCATGAATCAGTGCCTAGATGACAACTTCACTGCGGCGACCCAACGAACATTGATCTCGATCCCGACTCTTCACCTCGTCACTATTACCAGTAATACTGCCGAGCTGGGGGACTAACTGTTGGGGTCAGTTTTCACCCCATCGAGATCAATTGCTGAAAACACTAAGTATGGAGAAAAAGCCTAAGCGACAAGCCAAACTTGGCTCGGCAATAGGGGAAGGAGAAGACGAGCCAAACTTGGCTCGGCGACAAAGGAAAATAAGCGACATGCCAACATCTTGGCTAGGCAGCAGGAAGGAGTGACGAGCCAACACTCCAGTTGGCTCGGCAGCAGGAAGAAATGGAGACGAGCCAACATCATGGCTAGGCAGCAGGAAGGAGTGACGAGCCAACACTCCTGTTGGCTCGGCAGCAGGAAGAAATGGAGACGAGCCAACATCTTGGCTCGGCAGCAGGAAGGAGTGACGAGCCAACACTCCTGTTGGCTCGGCAGCAGGAAGAAACGGAGACGAGCCAACATCCTGGCTAGACAGCAGGAAGGAGTGACGAGCCAACACTCCTGTTGGCTCGACAGCAGGAAGAAATGGAGACGAGCCAATATCTTGGCTAGGCAGCAGGAAGGAGTGACGAGCCAACACTCCTGTTGGCTCGGCAGCAGGAAGAAAAGGAGACGAGCCAACATCCTGGCTAGGCAGCAGGAAGGAGTGACGAGCCAACACTCCTGTTGGCTCGGCAGCAGGAAGAAATGGAGACGAGCCAACATCTTGGCTAGGCAGCAGGAAGGAGTGACGAGCCAACACTCCTGTTGGCTCGGCAGCAGGAAGAAAAGGAGACGAGCCAACATCTTGGCTAGGCAGCAGGAAGGAGTGACGAGCCAACACTCATGTTGGCTCGACAGCAGGAAGAAACGGAGACGAGCCAACATCTTGGCTCGGCATCAAGGGAAGTCGGGCGACGAACCAACTATCTGACTCGGAATTGGGATAAGCAGGCGAGACAAACGACGAGCCAGCTAACCAATGATACAGCGAAGCAACGAGCCCAATATTTTATTGGGTCGAGGAAACGAGCCATGAGAGATTGGTGGGCCAAGATGACGAGCCTAAGAAAGAAGCCCACATCCGAGCCAGAGAAAGGAAGTTTTCCAAATACCTTTAGGAAAAAGGCCTAGCCGACTTATTTGCGTATAAATAGACAATGTACCTCTTTGAAAAGGGGATCCGAAAATTGACCTAGCAAAACACTGATTACTCTACAAACAGCTTTCGAAACAGCTTGAATAAAATCTCCATCTTTGGATCTCAGTTTCTTGGTTTCTTTACATAGAAGTTTGTCGAATCCCTAAATCTCTTTACAAGTTTTGGTTGTGCGAATTTCGACTCTCACAGACATGTTAGGAATTTGCAGCATAAGAGTGGTAAACTCTTTAACATAGTCGCAAATTGTACATTTTTGTCGAAGTTCCCTTAACTTCTTGCGGGCTTCATACACAACATTCTCTGGGTAGAACTGCCGTTTAAGTTCCTTCTTGAACTCCTCCCAAGTCTCGATCCGGCAAGTTCCCCGCTCGATGTCAGCATGTTTTCTCCGTCACCACAGCATCGCCGTGACCGTCAAGTATGACGTCGCGGCTTTAATCTTCGCAGTCTCATCCCCAAGATTGAGATTGTTGAAGTATTGCTCCATCTGCCAAAGGAAATTCTCAACTTCCTTAGCATCCCTTACCCCGTTGAACCGCGACGGTCTCGGGAAATCAACCCGACCGCCTGCTGCCGCAGCAACGGTTCCTCCATTTGCGCTTGCCCGTTTGCATAGCGCCATATCCTCCTCCACCGCGATAAATCTTGCCTTCGTCCCCTCGATGTTGTCTTGCAAGGCCCGGATGGATTCGGTCACTAGTTCCTCCAATCGAACGAACCGAGTGTCTAGATCGGCGCCGTTTCGCTTGACTTCCTCCAGCCCATCGAACACATGATTCTCCCGTTCGGAGACGGTGTGCTCGATTATTTCAAGCTTATCAGTCATTTCACCCACGACCACTCCCAAAGCATCACGGGAAGCACTCTTTTCCCGCTTGCTTCCTGCTTGGCTGGCTGTGGTTTCTCTTCCACGTTCGTCATGGGTGTCGGACAAAGCGCTCACATCTTTGCTTCCCTTAGCCATTCTCTCGGATAGAATTCTCTATAGCCCCGGTCAAACTTTGCTCTGATACCACTTGTCACGGACTGATTCCTCCCGAATCGGTACGCGCGGCCCTTAGCACCTTTCCGTCCTTTGCGGTTGCTAAGTCAGCCTTACTTAAACTCGGACCTTAGTACTTAGAGAGAGAAACTTTCGTATCTTAGAGAGAGAAGCTTTAGAGAAGTGTTTATATTGTATTTTGTTTTATGATTTACAAATGAGGATCTCACCCCCCTTATATACATTTTCACATCCCAAACGGACGGTGGAGATTAAACCGATCTAACGGTGGAGATTAACTCTCACCAACTCTCACCACCAACTTCACCAACTCTCCCCACCAACTTCACCAACCCATTTCCACTAACCCTTTCCCACCAACTCCAGATTTATGGGCTGATTTCGTTTGGGCCTAAAATGGGCCGTGACATAGGTCTCTCTAACTTTCGACCGTCCAAAGTCTACATGGAGTATGCATATCTATCATCTTCTACACCTTATGAAATGCTAGAAATTCACTACAGAAAATGTGGATATTCTTAGCAGCCGAAAACCGCTATCTAACGATTCCATAGTATTATGGAAAGCGCTATGTCTGCGCCCGTCATAATAAGTCTAGCACTTTCGATAACGGTTTTCAGCATTGCTATTGTGATATCATTTAATATAGCGGTCTTTCCTATGCAATCTTTAATTATACAATAGCAATTTTATTTTATTGTTAATTGTTTTATTTATTTTATTTTATATTAGAAATTTTTTTATTTTTTTATTTTGTTATTATTTGTTTTATATATTAAAATAATAATAAAATATAGTATTTTATTTATATTTGTCAAATATAATATAATTTAAAAAATTATAAAAAATATAACATAACAAAAAAAAATTATTAAAAACTAAATATTAATTTACAAATTCTTAATGGGTAATAAGCACAAATTGAATCTAGTAGAAACAAACTTACAATCATGTCTTAAACAAGTAAAGAAACACGAGTTCTCTATGTCTTAAACAAGTAAAGAAACACGAGTTCTCTAACCAAAAGTCCTATTAAGACAGAGATCAAGAAGCAACAAAACTCCCGAATTAAATTCAACGACAATGACACCTTTCTTAAACCTTGAATCCACGACTCTTCTTCCTTCCTCCGGCTTCTCGAACTTCCTTCCACTGGACCAAACAGATTATGACTCAAAACCTCTAAAGTAGCTAGAGATGCTAGCATCAAACAACAAACGTTGGAACCTCTAAATTGATAGAAACGTACCACTAGCCTTGAGTTGTGTCTTTTCTACAACATCATTTGCTTCCTCAACACGTACCGAGACTTCCTTTGTTGGAAGAGCCGCTACAAAACCAGAGCATGACTCAAACCATGATTAACACTTTACAACTTACCAATGAAAAGAGAGAGAGGAAGAAATCCATATGGTATGCTATTAATCGAATAAACCCATCACAGATGCAAAATCAAAGGAGGACTAATCAAGAAACAATCAAAATGAATAAAAGCACAAACTAGGCTTTTCCTCGGTTGAAGAAGGCTTAACACATGGAGTCTATCATTGGTCAGAGTACATATTTTGAACCACATCAGCATAAACCTAAATTGAATCAATACTCTCTAGCTAAAAGCCTTTGCAACTCTCATCCGGAATCTAGGGACCATCTCTTCCTTCATTGTGGGTACTCGGATCAGGTTTGGCGTCTTGTTCTCACTAGACTAAGCTTCCCAAATCTTCATTTTGTTGGTTGGTAGGGACTTATCAGTTGGATGATGGCAAACACTACTGTTGTTTCCAAGATTCTGAAATACCTTACAGCTCAAGCAACGGTTTAGCTCCTTTGGAAAGAGAGGAATAACCGACTTCACAATAGCACTAATCTTCCGGGAATCACAGTTTTCAAGCAAATAGACCGATCAATCCGTGATACACTCCTTGGCCGTATTTCCCGAAAGCGATGCCAGGGACTATTATCCCAATGGTTCACCCATTCCTAGCCTAATTTTTTAGCTCCTGCTAATCTTATAGTTTCATCAAGGCTTTTATTTTTTTTGGGCCTCTGAAACTGCTTGTTCTAAAGATATGTAATGAACATCTTGTTCCAATTTGGTAATATATATTCACATCTTATCAAAAAAAAAAAAAAACCCAAAACTTCACTCAAACAAAACTTGCGACCAACAAAATCGATCCTCCAATGAAATTAGCAATGCAAGGGTCAAGCGGTTAAAGCTAAATAAGAAAAAAGTATAGACATTCATCGAATTCAATTACAAAGCCGAACACTTTAGGTCTAGTTAGAAATTGACATCAATCAGGTAGTTGAATCCGATTTCAATGAAATCAACAAAAACCTAGGGATACTAATCTAGCCGATTTAAAGTGATAGATGGGTTAAATGAAAACAAGATCCTAAGAGGAACAGTATGCAAAGAAAGAGAAGATTCAACCAATTACCATATTCAACGGATTAGATCCTTAAGAAGAAGCGCCTGAGAGAGAAGGAGGAGGAGGCGACGCTCAGCCTAAAGACCCGACCGTTGGAGACACCAACGTACGGACCTTCCCCTGCTGGATCGAAAGCTACACTCTCCGGATCAGAAGCTCCGGTGACGTTTACCACCTTCGTCGACGTGAAAACATCACGCAAACTTGAGACGATAACTGGAACCGACATTAGTATCGTTTTTGTTATATGAGAAAGGGCTGGTGGACGGACAAGATTGATCAATAAAGGTTATTGAAAAAATGAACGGACAAGATTGGCTAAGATTTTGTCACGTCATCGATCCGGGTGATTCTTTCTAATTGGCTCTCATATTCTCAGGTATATTTTCTCATGTATTTTGTTATTCATCTTCTCAATGGAAGACAAACTATATATCCTAAAAATATTTACAAACTTTTGATAATATATCTCACTTATAATCAACTTCATTTGCAAAATAGTTATATTTTGGTTTTATAGTTTTGATTTAATTTTTATGTTTTAATATAAAGTGTAAGGGTTAGAGTTCATAATTTAGGGTTTTGAATTTAAGTTTTAAGATTTATAATTTATTATTTGGATTTTAGAATTTAGAAAATGATTAAATTTATTTCGAAATTTTTTTATAAGTGTTGGATTTTGGGTTATATATATATTGATTATATATTATGTTTAAATTTTAGAGTTTAGGATTTACAAAATGATTATACTTGCAACTTTTTATAAGTGTTGGGGTTTTTGTATGTTTTTTATGTTGATGTTTAATAATTTACAATTAAAAATTTAGTGTTTATGATTAGTGGTTAGAAGTTTAGGGTTTGTGTTTGGGATTTAGAATTTAGAATTTAGGATTTAGAAAATGATTATACATTTTTTTTTAAGTTCTATATTCTAAATCAAAAACTCATCAATCCAAAAAAAAATTATTATATTTCTATTGTTAATAACACAAAAAAAATATTTACAAACATTGCCGTGGATTATTTTAGGGATATGTTTTCCTCTACTTCACCACAAAATTTTGATGAGTTGTTGGAGGGTATAGATTCTCGAGTTACAGAAGACATGAATGAGTTTCTAATTAAGCCCGTTGAGGATGATGAAATACGAAAGGCTGTGTTTTCTATTAAAAGTGATCGGACGCCAGAAGCTGACGGCATGACAGGGGCTTTTTCAGCGTTATTGGAGCATAGTGGGACCGCAAATCACGACTGAGATCAAAAGGTTTTTCGTATCTGGTTATTTTCCATCTGAATGGAATTTTACACAATTGTTTTTGTTACCCAAGATTCTGAATCCGAGAAGAATGGTGGATCTTCGGCCTATTAGTCTCTGTTCTGTTATCTATAAGGTTATTTCCAAAGTATTATGCTCACGGTTGAAGACTATTTTGCCGGATTTAATATCAGAGACTCATGGTGCTTTTGTTGCTGGACGACTTGTATTGGAAAATATACTCATTGCACACGAGCTAATTCGTGGTTTAAGAACAAATCCGAGTTGCAAAGAAGACTTTTTAGTTTTCAAAACGGATATGTGGAAAGCCTATGATAGAGTTGAATGGGGATTCTTAAGAGCACTCTTTTGCCGGATGGGTTTTCATAGACGACGGATTGAGTGGATTATGTGGTGTGTCACTTCTGTCTCTTATACGGTTTTTCTTAATAGTCGTGCTCATGGACACATAAAATCGGAGAGAGGTTTACGGCAAGGTGATCCGATATCTCCCTTTCTCTTCATTCTTTGTGCAGAGGCTCTTATTCATGTGATGGAAAGATCGGAGATGCAATGACGTATATCCGGGATTAGACTTACTCACTCATGTCCAGCGGTACAGCAGTTATTATTCGCGGATGATAGCTTATTTTCGTGTCGAGCTACTGTTCCGGAATGTAAGGAGATATTGAGATGCCTATATGGCGATGCTTCAGGAAAGAGGATAAATTTTCAGAAATTTGCTATTACTTTTGGAGGTTCTATTGAATTGCAAACGAAGATGTTGCTTAAATCTGTCTTAGGGATCTCTCAAGAGGGTGGCGTTGGCAAGTATTTAGGTTTACCTGAATGTTTTAGCGGTTCGAAGAAAGAGCTGCTATCTTATATTACGAATATGTTGCAGAAGAGATTACAAGGATGGTACGCTAAAACTCTGTCTCTTGGGGGTAAAGAAGTTCTGTTGAAATCAGTGGCTATGGCTCTTCCGGTGTATGCTATGTCATGCTTTAGGTATCAAAGCATCAATGCTCGAAAATCACGAGTGCAATGACACAATTCTGGTGGAATTCTGTGGAAGGCAAAATGAAGATACCGTGGGTGTCATGGTCGAAATTGTGAAGATCGAAAAGCTTAGGATTTAAAGACATGGCTGATTTTAATCAAGTTTTTCTTGCGAAACAAGCTTGGAGAGTTCTTAATAATCCTAATGCGTTGTTATCTCGGATCTATAAAGGTAGATACTTTTTCGGAAACGGTTTCTTGAGTGTGGAGAAGGTTCACGTCCATCATATGCATGGAGAAGTATTATACATGGGCATGAGTTGTTCAAAAAAGGTTTGTGTCATGCGATTGGAGATGGTTCAGAAACTGATGTTTGGGTGGATAAATGGATTATGGATGAGGTACCAAGGAGACCGGTTAATAAAGAGTCATTCATCAACATCAATCTCAAGGTTTATGCCCTTCTCGATGGTAATGGTAAGTGGGTGGATAGTGTGCTACATGAGCTTTTCCCTTACAATGATGTCGTACGGATTAATTCGTTGTTTCCTGCTGCTTCTAAAAAAGGATTACTGGATCTGGCCGTTCACTAAATCTGCTGCTTATTTGGTGAAGTCTGGTTGTGGTTTGATCTAGGAAGAGAAAAACAGAGGAATCAAAATGGATGGTGTTTGCAATGAGCTAAAACAAAGGGTGTGGACGATACAAACTACTCCAAAAATAAAGATGTTCTTATGGCGTGTGTTATCAGGTGCTATTGCGGTATCGGATCGTATACAATCAAGAGGGATCATGGTGGATTCTACCCTGTCAATTGTGTGGTCAAGCGGTGGATACAATTTGTCATATGCCGTTTAGATGTGATACGGCTCGTCAAATGCTTGCCTTGGCTAATATTCCTTTCCCTCTGAACGGGTTCTTGGATTCTTTGGTGGTTACGAACTTAAGCTTTCTCCTAGATTCTATGGAGAATGATACGATCCCTCAAGATGTTCGTCGATCTATTCCTTGGGTGTTATGGTGAGTGTGAAAACACTGTAATGCACGTATTTTAAGTGGAAGACATGATGACATTGGCTTGCTAGTCCGTAAGGCAATGGAGGATGCGATGATTTGGAGAGAAGTTAATGCCATTCCTATATCGACCTTTGATCAGGCTAGGATGTTATCTAAACGAGGAGAAGTTAAATGGCGTAAACCATTATCGAGTTTTGTTAAGTGCAACGTGAGTTCGTCTTGGTTGAATAAAAACTCTTTAAGTGGGGGTTGCATGGATTTCCCGGGATCATGATGGTAATGTCACATATCATAGCAGAGATGCTATGACTCCATCCCCTTGTCGTATCTCTTCAGAGCTTCGGTGTGTCACTTGGTGTTAGATTCTTTAGGAATAAAACGTTGTATTGACTTGGTAAGTATGACAAAGTCTTCTAGTTGCGAGTCTAAAGTCTTAGTTGCGAGTCTTTTGGGATATCTTTAGATTTTATCTTCCTAGAATAATGGTAGATTAGTTATTCGTTGTAAGCCTATATAAAGGCCTTTGATCAGTTGAATAAAGTATCCAGATTTTCCACCACACTTCTTTACATTTTACACTTGGGCTATGGAGGCATTGAGGGATATCCATGTAGCGAAAGTGGAGATGGTAAGTGATTGTGATGCAGCGATTGAAGCAATTCTCCAGCCTCATGATTGGCCGAGATTTAGGAATTTACTAGAAAAGATTCAGCAGCTTATGCTCGGTTTTGATTGTTGCCGGATTTACTCTGTCGCAACATCGGCAAATTCTATTGCTCGGGCAATTTCGATAAGTGTAACCAGAGATGGGCGGTTTCGTTCTTATATGGCACTTGGAGGGCCGACGTGGCTCATATGATCAAGTGAGGAACGAAGCTAGAAGTTTAGATGTTGATTTCGTCTTACTTTGTCTCTGGTTCTTTCTGTTTTTTTTTTCTAATTGTGTTTCAAAACATTGTTCTGCTACGTTGAAGTTGGGGAAAAAAAAATTAGTATAATAGTTTTTTATAACGTTTAATTTTATGTGAAGGGATTCGGACTATTTTTCCACTTATCCTACGCGAATTATTTTAGATCCATATTGTTCGGAAATTGGTTCGTTCAAAGAAATGTGAGTTTTGTACGAACTCAAATTACTATAATATGGATAAACTGATATTTGTAAAGTGAAATACATAAATAAATCGATAATACAACAATACCGATATAAGAATTAGGAAAAATAACGGATTTGGATTTGCAGAGACGAGACACTCTTTCCTTAATTCTGAAAACGCCCTGTAATATGACGGTTGTGTGGCGTTTCGAATCTCAGGATACAACTGCAATCAATTCTGTTTTGTACAACTCAAGAACAGAATCTAACGAACGTTTTTTTGTGTTGTCCTCTCATGGAAAAAAAAATAAAAGAAGAGAAGAAGAAAAAGATGAAGTGTAAGAAATTGTTGTTGTGATATGTTTTTATATGAGAATAAAAAAACTAAAGGCATTTTTCCTTTTGTTTCTAAGGTTTTGCACCCTTAAAAAATAGTTGTTGGAGACTTAATTGCTGCCATTAATCTGCCAATTAATTGTGACAATGAAGAGTGATTATTTATTTTGACAAAGTTTATATTCTTGTAGTGATCAGTTACAAAAACTAAACCATAATGTAAAAGATAGGTTATTGGACCAATGTACATATACCCGAACACGCATCTAAACCCGAACCTAAGCCCGAGTCTATTTTGGCTCAGTTTGACGCGCGCACATGGTTTAGTATGGGTTCACTCTTCTTTACAATTGTCCTAAGGTTTTTAACCTTGTTTGGACTTCTCCATAATATAAGATATGCCCATTTCGTGCCTTTCAAGCAACAAATTTAGGACAATTATTTTTCATTCGTATATAATATATAAGGTTTTTTTTAAATAAGATTTGTTTGACATATGGCAAAATATAATTGGGAAAAAAAAATTACACGTGTTAAAATTTGATCGATCGGATGCCACATGTCACGATCGTGTTAATTACAACATTTGACGCATCAAACTTTATATAATAAGATGTTATGGTCCGTAATTATATTATTTTATGGTGATGTTATTCATGTTTTTTTAATTTATTTATATGTAAAGGATATTTATATAATGATTGTGCATAGTAGTGTATATTTTCGTGTTATTTTATTACTATGAATTTTAATTTTAAGGATACGTGTATGTGTATATATATATATATATTAATTATTTTAGATATATCTTTCATTACTATTTTTATTTTTGATTTGTGAATTTTATTTTCTGATTTAGACTAGGATTGGTTTCATAAGATTGTTCAATTGTATATAGTTTGGTCTTCTAATATTACATAGTACTAGGTGAGTACCCGTGCACACGCACGGATTTTTTGTATTAATATGTTTTGTTTTTGCTTAAGAGTTTTGAGGGTGTTATTGAATCATTGATTTAAAGTCAATTCCATCAGTTTTTAAAATCTTCAAAATTTTAATTTTGGATGGAGTCTATGTGTGGATTCTAAAATCTCTGCGAGTGTGTTATTGAATCAATGATTTAAAGTCAATTCCATCAGTTTTAAAATCTTCAAAATTTTATTTTTTGATGTAGTCTATGTGTGTGGATTCTAAAATCTCTGTAGTATACCTTGAATTTTGTTTCTAATCATTTGTTCATTAAACTTCATCTACAAGTCATTTCAAATCCATTAAAAAACAAATATTTCTAGAATCTTTTAATGTTGAATAACACTGGATTTTAATGATGGATTTAAAATCTTTTATTGAATAACACCAGATTTTAAAATCTTTAGGACATGATTTACAAATACCATATCCAATAACACCAGATTTTAAAGTAGGATTTAGAATCATTGACTGAATAACAGTAGATTCTGCTTAGATTTAAACTCTATTAAAATCTATCATTGAATAACACCCCCTGCAGTATACCTTGGATTTTGTTTCTAATCATTTGTTCATTAAACTCCATCTACAAGTCATTTCAAATCCATTAAAAAACAAAGATTTCCAGAATCTTTTAATGTTGAATAACACTGATTTTAATGATGGATTTAAAATCTTTTATTGAATAACACCAAATTTTAAAATCTTTAAGACATGATTTACAAATACCATATCCAATAACACCAGATTTTAAAGTATGATTTATAATCATTGATTGAATAACGGTGAATTTTACTTAGATTTAAACTCTAATAAAATCCATCATTCAATAATGTTTTCTCGTATTTGTATTTAGTTTCATAGACTTATGGTAAATACTTGATTTGCTTTCTTTTGGATATCATAGTGAAATTTTGTAGTAGGATCACTGTATTTTAGTTTTCATAATATTCTAACTTTTTTTTTGTTTAATTGGTTAATTTATTGAGACGAAGCAGTTTTACAGATTTTTAAGAGGTTATTATACAAAAGAGAAAGGTGATAATGAAGAACATGGTGGTCAGGAAATTTTATGTTTAATCTGTCCTGCAGAATTAGGCTTTAAGAGAGATGTTGTCCACCAAGCTAAGCTTCGAATGGAGGCCGCAAATCTCGATATTGGGGTATGTAGCTTTGTGTTTCGCTCTTTCCACACACTGTAGAGAGTTGCTTGAAAGAGGAGATGATATATGATCTTTAGACCAGAAGAGAATCTGCTAATTTCGAGCCAGTTAAGAGCTGTTGCAAAGTTCAGAGGCACGTTTACGTTAGGATCAATTTTAGGACTCTTAAAGAATTATCAGATCAATTTTTTAATCGAATCCACCCTCATCAAACACATAGACAAATTAAAATATTGAATGAAGTTGAAACCAATCTGATTAGAACACATAAAACAAACAGCATACTCATTGAGAGCCTCACCAAAAACTTATGATAGTAATGATATCAGACGTGGAGGAATGTGGGCATCAAGCAAGTGCTTTGGCAGATTACTCTGGCTTCGGTGATGCTATTAAATTTCATCTTTCCCCCTCAGCTTCTTTCCATAGCCACTGCAACACCATTTTCTCATTCACAACTTGAATCTCATCTACCGCAACAAGAGTATATTAATGCTTGTAGGTTTGATTTTTATCGAACCTTATGCTGGCTTTGTCTTTAGACCCAAAAAATTAGCTTCATGACACAAGCCAATTCATGAAACTAAATTCTATTTTCCTAATATATCCTACAAGCATTCAATTTGTTGGACGTAACAGAGAAATACATGCACAATTATTTTTCCATCTCTTATGGGTAAAGTTCATATAAACTCCATATACCATATCATTTTACCCCTACACTTAGCCTACCTACACTTGTGTGTCTAATCATGTCGAGATTCGTAGATTTAGTATTTCTGATAGGATCAAAGGACTAAAGCATATGATGATTGATCCAGATCAAGTTTCTGAAAAGCTCACAAACCATTGGACCAAGTTGAGATGCATATGCTGACTGGTACCAATCGGCTTTTAAACTCACTAACTACTTAGAGCCTAAATAACTTTTGTCAGACTATCCAACTAGAAGCATTCTCATGCTCTAGTTCTCTCTTTGTAAGAAAGTTAAGTTCTACTTACCAGCGAAGGTCTGTTGATCCATTATCTGCTCGTAAGGAATGCTCAGTACCATCAGAACCAATTAGAACAAATTCTACAGGTTGCACAAACGGAATTGTTACCTAGAGAGGTATCAGAAGAAGGATTTTAAGATTAGTTCAAAACTCGTTGCTTTCCCTATTCATAATAAAACCACGCAAAGAAAAGGTCATTAACCTAACTACATTAAACATTTGCTAACAACAGTTTGAAAAATCAACCGAAAACATAAATATGGTTTTGCTATGTGCTCTTGTAGAGAAGAAGTTTAATCAGTAAATTACAATATGCTTAATGAACATGCATGTAAGAAGCAAAGCTGTGCAGGAAGTAACAAAATATTGATTCAGCGACTCTACTAAATTCAACTTATAAAATGGGACAAGCCTTATTGCTTTCAGAAACATTCTAGTCGCGCTTAACATTGAAATAAAATACGCATGCATCATAAGTTCATAACTCACCTAGCAACTATTTCAGCATGCAAAGCTGCACAGGAAGTAACAAAATATTGATTCAGCGACTCTACTAAATTCAACTTATAAAATGGGACAAGCCTTATTGCTTTCAGAAACATTCTTGTCGCACTTAACATTAAAATACGCATGCATCATAAGTTCATAACTCACCTAGCAACTATTTCAGCATGCAAAGCTGCACAGGAAGTAACAAAATATTGATTCAGCTACTCTACTAAATTCAACTTATAAAATGGGACAAGCCTTATTGCTTTCAGAAACATTCTTGTCGCGCTTAACATTGAAATAAAATACGCATGCATCATAAGTTCATAACTCACCTAGCAACTATTTCAGCATGCAAAGCTGCAAAGGAAGTAACAAAATATTGATTCAACGACTCTACTAAATTCAACTTATAAAATGGGACAAGCCTTATTGCTTTCAGAAACATTCTTGTCGCGCTTAACATTGAAATAAAATACGCATGCATCATAAGTTCATAACTCGCCTAGCAACTATTTCAGCATGCAAAGCTGCACAGGAAGTAACAAAATATTGATTCAGCGACTCTACTAAATTCAACTTATAAAATGGGACAAGCCTTATTGCTTTCAGAAGCATTCTTGTCGAGCTTAACACTGAAATAAAATACGCATGCATCATAAGTTCATAACTCGCCTAGCAACTATTTCAGCATGCAAAGCTGCACAGGAAGTAACAAAATATTGATTCAGCGACTCTACTAAATTAAACTTATAAAATGGGACAAGCCTTATTGCTTTCAGAAACATTCTTGTCGCGCTTAACATTGAAATAAAATACGCATGCATCATAAGTTCATAACTCACCTAGCAACTATTTCAGCATGCAAAGCTGCACAGGAAGTAACAAAATATTGATTCAGCGACTCTACTAAATTCAACTTATAAAATGGGACAAGCCTTATTGCTTTCAGAAACATTCTTGTCGCGCTTAACATTGAAATAAAATACGCATGCATCATAAGTTCATAACTCGCCTAGCAACTACTTCAGCATGCAAAGCTGCACAGGAAGTAACAAAATATTGATTCAACGACTCTACTAAATTCAACTTATAAAATGGGACAAGCCTTATTGCTTTCAGAAGTATTCTTGTCGAGCTTAACACTGAAATAAATACGCATGCATCATAAGTTCATAACTCGCCTAGCAACTATTTCAGCATGCAAAGCTGCACAGGAAGTAACAAAATATTGATTCAGCGACTCTACTAAATTCAACTTATAAAATAGGACAAGCCTTATTGCTTTCAGAAACATTCTTGTCGCGCTTAACATTGAAATAAAATACGCATGCATCATAAGTTCATAACTCACCTAGCAACTATTTCAGCATGCAAAGCTGCACAGGAAGTAACAAAATATTGATTCAGCGACTCTACTAAATTCAACTTATAAAATGGGACAAGCCTTATTGCTTTCAGAAACATTCTTGTCGCGCTTAACATTGAAATAAAATACGCATGCATCATAAGTTCATAACTCGCCTAGCAACTATTTCAGCATGCAAAGCTGCACAGGAAGTAACAAAATATTGATTCAGCGACTCTACTAAATTCAACTTATAAAATGGGACAAGCCTTATTGCTTTCAGAAGCATTCTTGTCGAGCTTAACACTGAAATAAAATACGCATGCATCATAAGTTCATAACTCGCCTAGCAACTATTTCAGCATGCAAAGCTGCACAGGAAGTAACAAAATATTGA
This sequence comes from Pseudoturritis turrita, assembly GCA_900406555.1. Lineage (NCBI taxonomy): Eukaryota > Viridiplantae > Streptophyta > Magnoliopsida > Brassicales > Brassicaceae > Pseudoturritis > Pseudoturritis turrita. The sequence continues at coordinate 53,652 of OVBL01000438.1, read as the reverse complement.
TTCAGCGACTCTACTAAATTCAACTTATAAAATGGGACAAGCCTTATTGCTTTCAGAAGCATTCTTGTCGCGCTTAACATTGAAATAAAATACGCATGCATCATAAGTTCATAACTCGCCTAGCCATTATTTCAACATGCAAAGCTGCACAATCCTCTCTACCCACACAGCCACACGTTTCATAGACTGGGGGAATTTATTTTATGAGGACAAAAGGACAGAAGGCTTTAAGGCATAAGTCTTACAGCAGTTGAAGCTGAGAACTTTTTTGCAACTATGAGATCGTTATTATACCTGATGTTGCAACCTTCTCTCTTAATAGACAATGTAGCTTCTTCCCATATATCCAGGAAATCAGTCTGTTCAAACCCATATGCATGTGAAGGATTAATCCAAGAAAAGCCAAAGAATACAGAGCCAAAACATAGGAGTTGAAATGGAAAAATGTTATACCGCAACGAAAACTTTGTATGAAGCATGACCACTATGAAGAGTCTTCTCTGTATCGCTCTGCATCTCTTGACCTGTGAAAATAAAAGAGGATTACTGCTACCTAGGTATGACAAGAAATTTTATTGAGTTCTCTAAGAATGCTTCAGATTAAACGGAACCACTGTGTGTTAAATAGATAGACTTACGGCAAGCAATCTTCCGATTCTCATTGGCAAAGATCTCCACAAGCTCCCCCTGAAATCAGAAAGAAAGTCAAGCAAATGAATACTGCAAACCACATGAAAAACTACAAATAAGTTACCCGGCAACAATACTGTAAGCCCGTCTAACACAACTTTCTTATTGTATATTGTATTTAACCCAAAGGTGAATCTTTCGCGTACAAGATTTTAGCATGAAATCTATCCCACAAAACAAAATGCAGAGGAAATAATGGAAACTACAGTTCACATCAAGATTCCAACAATTCCATAATCCTAATCCTCGCTTTCCCCAGAAAAAGAGTTACTCAAAAATATAATCTCATTCATACAAAAAGATTTTAAATCTCATTCATATAAAAAGATTTTAACCTTGCGGTTCCGGTCATTCAATGGCTGAACTTCAATAGCAAGATATAAATCAACATCATCAGCAGTGATAAGATAATTTGGCTGTCAACATCATCAGCAGCTCGTTCAGGTTTCCCGTTTTCCCTTTGCATACTTGGGTGTCATAATACAATTAGTGATAGCAATTAACTTGTGGATATAGTGCACACAGCAAGCCATGACTTGACGGAATATAAAAAACTACTTGAGGTTTGAGAATGATGGCTTATGATTCACCAGTCATCAACTATTAATGTTCGTGTATTGGATAATCAGTCCATAAAAAAATTGATTACCTTCTGCGATTTCTTACCTTGTTCTTTCCCTCTTAATTGCAAATCTGAATCATAATATCCTAACAAACACTCCCAAACCGCACCTTTAATTCAAGATGTGTCCCTGGGAAGAAAACCAAGTGAACATCAGAAACAAGAAAGGATCGATATAAGATGAAAGTTCTAATCCTGGATTACTTTGAACCATTAATAGAGAGACAGAGACACATATTGGAAAGCTTGTTTTATAGAATATGTTGTTGTTCGAAGATTTTTTCTTAGGATTTGATCACAAAATCTAATTTAGATGTGCCAATAATTTCTTTCTTTCAATTTGAGTTGCTATGGTGAGGCTATTTATATCAAACGATTAAGATTTCTAGATCATTCACCGATGATTAGTCTTCACATATATAAATACAGAATACACAAAAACTAAAGCCAAACGAATTAAGCTGGAGTTTGACTAAATATAAAGAGAATAGCTTATATAGCATTGTAACTAAGCCGATTGTAAGGTGACCCCATCAAAATTAAAAGTTTGATAGATGCGAAAGAAATATTGTAACTAAGCGGTTCACACAAACGCGTGAATGCAAAGTACACACTCGAGATTTCATAAACCTACGGTAACAATATGAGGCGGAATAAGTGATACACATACCATGCTTATACGAGCTGGAGTTTCAACATTGCCGTAGCTTCTCGTCTTCCTCTTCGCCCTTATTCCCGAGTTTCTCGATTTATCCTTCTTTCTCTACCGCTCGGAAAAGGGAGAGAGTAATTTTTTTCCAAAATGAGTTTACATGAAGATCTTCCGGTTTTGTTGTCCTCTTTTTTGCGATCAATTTTGATGGGCTCACCTTAAATCTCTCCGAGAAGCACTCGCTCACTTTTCTTTTTCCAATGAAGTTTCTCTGGATGCAATCCCAGTAGGAAAGATCAATAGGTAAGATTGATGTGTGGTCTTCCCAAAAAGATTTAAGGCGAAAACGAACTACTAAGCCATAACAATGGAAGTCGAAGACGAAAAGGTACCAAACGGCGAAAGTTACAGAATCTGAATCGTCAATTTTTAAGGGGACACGTGTAGAGGAGGTCACGTGTCCAGAGATTGCTGGACTCTTGTTATATATTAGATTAGATTCACTTTTGTCATAGTTCGTATATTTCCTTTTATCTTACTAGGTGAGTACCCGCGCGTAAGCGCGGGTTTTAGGTTAAATAATTGTGTTGAAGATAGAATAATATTGGATCCACTGGAAAAAACAAATAGGTAATTTTTGTGTTTTATTATAGTTGTTTGAGTGTTCATTTTTCATAAAGCATAACAGGTTTTGAAATTCTAATTTTTATTAGATTTATATGAATTGAAAGTCAATTTTAGTTTTAAAATGTAATGAAAACTTGATGGTCACACATTCCTTAAGACCAGATAACCTTTTTGTAAGTAAGGGAACATTGATTTTTCTAAAAAATATTGTGGACAATAAGATGAGAATCTCGAAACAAAAGCAATGGAAAAAATATTTGTGGTGTTATTCGCGTAATATTGGAACGTGACCGCGTAAAGCTTTGAAAGAACTTTTGAATATTTTGTTTTAAGGTAAACCACTAATCAGTGAATTTCATGTTTAAGAATATCAAAGAACATATCTAGTAGGAAGTTAAAGACATGACTATATCAACCACTTGATAACAAACCCCTTGTCGCAGAAGCAAACAACTTACAACACAATGCTAATAGAAAAATTACCAATAAGTAATAGTTAAAACAAGTAACATATTCTTCCAAAAGTATACGGCACGAATAGATATCAAGATATTGTAGATAACACATGACACAGTCACACATCGCATGAATAAACAAAATGATAATGATCCATATGTCGTCCTTTTGGCTTTTTTCTTGTAAACCATAAGCTCTTATGGCCATTGGGAGCTCTGTATAATGAGCAATGAAAAGAAACTTGTCAGCTAAAAGGTAAATACACATATAAAGGTAATAATAATTCAAGTTAAAAGGCAAAAACGTTATTTTGACCACTGGTTTTGGAGAAGATTAAATGGCCTCTTTTTTGGTGTCTTTACTGGGATGATTGAGCAATGTACTTTATGTCTCTATTTGATTCTTAGTTAATATGTGAGTAAAAACACTCTAGTGGTTGATGTTATATGGAAAACCATTTGAGATAATTTATTGGTAGATACCAAAATATTGAGATGCATTTTATAGAGTAAAGATGCACACAATTTATTGGTAGATACAAAAATATCGTCCAAAAATTTATATTTCCGCAACATGAGATAAGTTATGACTTCAGAACCAAAATAACCATAATCTTGATTAAAGTTATTTTGTTTTTTTGTGTGAAAAGATGGTCCTGATTTCCATCGTACGTCGTCATATAAGCGGAAGTATCATCTTCTCCTGAACTTGCATAGATACATTATATATATATATATATATTTTTTTTTTTTTTTTATAACGGGAATATTCTGAGTTGAAACTTAGGTTAATATTCAAGATCTATAGAAGACCCAAATGCTTGATATTTAATACAATTGATTGGCTCGTGGAAGAGGATTCGCTTTTGCTTTCTTTTGACCTTATTTCCTTTTTACAAACCCCTTTTAAACACATTGTTTTCATAAAAAAATGTTACTTGTGGGAGTCGAAACTCGCACAACTAAACTTGATTAGGAAAAATAAGAGATTTGAAAACTTCTATGAAAAGAAACATAAGAACATAGATCCAAAGATGGTGTTTTTATTCAAACTGTTTAGAAAGTTGTTGTAAAGAAAATAACAAGTGTTTGTTAGGTAAAATTGCGAATCCCTTTGTCAAAAGAGTACAAGTCTATTTTTACAAGAATGTCGGCTTATGTAAACCCTAATGTGATAAGGAAGTTTTCCTATTCCTCCGCAAACTTCCTTTTTTCTCGGATTCTTCTATGCCTGTGGAAAGTTGTGGGGCTTCTGGCTTTGGCTTTGGCTCGTCGCCTCGGTCCACCAAGATCTTGAGGCTCGTAGCCTCGGCCCACCAAGATTTTGAGGCTCGTCGCTTCGGCCCACCAAGATTTTGAGGCTCGTCGCCTCGACCCATCAAGGCGTTGGGCTCGTTGCCTCGGCCCACCAAGGCATTGGTCTCGTTGCCTCGTCGGATCACCGGCGGCTTGGCTCCTCGGCTCGTCTCCTTTTCGGGTCGCAAGCGGTTTGATTAGTCGGTTCGTCGCTTCTTCGGGTCGCCAGCGGTTTGGCTCGTCGGCTCGTCTCCTCGTCGGGTCACCGTCGATTTGGCTTGTCGGCTCGTCTCCTCGTTGGGTCGCCGGCGGTTTGGCTCGTCGGCTCCTCTTCAACTTGGTTCGTCGGTTCCGGCTCTCCGCAAATTTGACTATCCGCAGAATTGGCTAGGCACGGAATGTTCGGGTAGACACAAAATGTTCGGCTAGGCACATAATGTTCGGTTAGCCAGAGAATATTCGGTTAGGCACACCAAGAGTCGGCTAGACTCAAAACTGACACTTAGCCATCTATACCATTGATCTTGATTTGGTGAATTTTGACCCCAACATTACTCGAGAACATTTCTGAAACAAGCATGTTAACTTTTATAAGATTCAATAAATATGATTTAACTTCAGACATAATTTCACAAACGTAAGAATTAATTGCTGACATGTAAATAGGCAAAATACAAATATTATATGAACATGAGAGTATCTAAAAATCCATAGGTTGAAACATCATAAGAACATTGAAACCAACAAAAACAAATTTATTAGAGATATATGTGGTTTAAATCCTAAAATGAAGAAATAGTTTGTTAGTTTTAACTTTTACCTTATCAGATTCAGCCATAACATCATCGAAAGGATGACCACTTGAACTCGTCTCTTCTCTGATCATGATACATATATTCAGATGAGATCATGAGATTAGTTGGATCCACTCCTTTTGTTTTTCTTCTTTTCAAGGAAAAAGTAATGTATTCTGGGACTATACCAGAATCGTAATTAAAGGGATTGCATTATGTGAGGTGCAATCAGTTTAGTGAAGACAATGTCTATTGACAATAGCGATCACAAAAAACAGAATAAGTTATAGTAGTGTTCGAAGGTTGTTGAAGACGTAAGAGAGACAACAATGACGTAATTGTGTCTGCCGGGAGAGACAATAGAAGATTGGATTGTCGGACGCAAGAAGCATGCCTTCCTCTTACAGCTCTCCTCGGGTGGAAGATGAGACTGGATAAATCGTTTCTCTCCATTCTCATCATGTGACCAATAAACCTCCATAAATAAACAAGGCTGAAAGATCAAAACAGAGGCAACACACTTCAATATTTATAAGAGTAGACAAGATAATTACAGAAAAAACAAATTCTAATTGATGCCACTAAAAATGAACATTACATGGTCTGCAAGATGTCCATAAATCATTTGGAGACTTGTTAGAAACATCACGTAGAGAAGTGTTAAAAGTATAAATGAAAAACTTAACATAGATGAGAATGGGAATGGGGATACCCTAGATAAGAGGGGACAAGACACTGTTGATTGATTCAAAGGTAACATTTTTGAGTCGCTTTGATTCTTCGTTTAGGATATCTGGTAAAAATCGAACACATAAAATACTTCAATCGACACTGACAGATAAAACTATTATGAATAAATATCATAGAACATCGATTTTTGCTAATGGTAACGAATTCTAGAAAATAGGATTTGATGATCTTACTGAAACTTGTTCGGGTGAAAGTCTCCGACAAGCTTTTTTCATTTCATCTTCCTAAGAAGATTGGTTCTCTGAAGCGTTAGATCTTCTCAGAGATAGATCAAGCTCTATCCGAGCTTCGTATTTGGCAACACTTTCTTCTCTAGTACGTTGTCCATTTCTTCTAAGTGATACTCCGATGAAGTCAATTGCTTCTTTCGATGAGTCTATAGAGTTTACAGAAATATGTAGGTGATTAATGATTTTGATGAACTTTTCAAGAGGAAGTTTTGGCTAGCTTGCAAAAAGAAAAATCTCACTTACTCTGAATCTCATTCCCTAGAAATTGTGTCACATTGAAAAGAGACTTTGCGTTCTCCATCTGTAATGAGCCTCTTGGATTATCCTCCACGTCTGCGCTCTCGCCTTTCATCTCTGGTCTTGTACATGAGCTCTACAAGAACAAAGATCAACTAATAGTTTAGAAACAAGACGAAAAAACATAATGAAATTCAAATGTGAAGAATCCAGTACTGAAAATAAAATAGTCCATAATCACAAGTAACCTGGGCATCATCACCACCATTCGAAATTTTCCAGAACATATATAAGGATGGTTTTGTTGTAGATTGGTCGGGACCAATAAGTAGTAAACTGTAGGATCAAAAGGGGGTAAAAGATTGCATGGGACATACAGCTTGTCTATCCCGTCTCCAAACATGTTGCTAGAGATTTCTCAGCCCATTCCTCCTCAACGGCTTAACAAGAGAGTCAGGCGCACCTTTCAACATGCGCCACTGAATAAACTCTCCGGAGCACCGCGTGGATGATCTCATCCGCTTTCAGGAATAGGGATTTGAGGGACGATTCATTCTCCTCTACATGAAGGGGGTGGTTTGATAAATTAGGGGTTTCTTCCTAGTGAATCCAAGCCAATTCATTGCACGAGAAAAGGAAAAAAAAACAATTGAGATGCTATATGAAAAAGAGGTTGTGGTGTTGAAGATCTCAGAATTATAGAGGATTTCTGAACCAGACGACAATAAAAGGACCAGCTGAGGAACTGAGGGAAGGGAAAGAGGAAGAAGGGCGATGAACAACCGAAGAAGTGGAAGATGTTTCGACAGATTTTATTATGACACGTGGCTCTCTCGGGTGTGATGACACGTGGCTCTTTCATATAGTAGATTTCGTTTTTAAGTCAGTTTTCTATATTTTTTTATAAAGATACTAGAATTGACTTGCACAAATTCTTGTTTTACAATTTGATTAGATTTAGTGAGAAAAATTTTGACTTATTTAATAGCTTATTATTTTGGAAGATACCATGAAACTCCTTCTCAACTTCTATCTAAAGATGTTTTTCCTTTCAATTATTTATTAATCTATAATATATTTTTGTATGTACGTATTTTTATTAAGTTATGGAATTTTAAAATACTAATATTCTATTATTTAAAATATTAACTCTACTTCCTTCTATGTATTTTATATTTTTAAATTTTATAATATTTTTAATATAACTTAAGTCATTTAAATATTTATGAAGTGTGAAATATATTAGTACAATCGAAAGAATTAAATATATTATTATTTTAATTAACTATATTCATATAATTTTTTAGTTTTATAACTTAATTTAGAATATAAATAATGACTTTTCAAATTTTTCTCATAATTTAATATTTTAACTAAATGTATAATTAATATGTGTATTAATTTTTTAATTAAAAATTATAAAAACCAAATCAAAATATGACGTGGCATACATGTGGATGATGAGGTGTCATCACCAGAAAAGAGAAAAACTAACTTTATATATATATATATATATATATAGATGAGGAAATCTATATTCGTATAAATTATATCATTTACTCAAAATATCATTTATGTTTGGGTTAACTATTTTATGTTAGGGTTTAGGGGTTGTCAGGGTCAAAACCCTTTTTAAGGTTTAGGATTTTAGGGTTTAAAAATCCTTAATAAGTGGCATTTTTGAAAATGGACAACTCATGGTGGCATTTTTAAAAATTAACACACCAAAAATGGCATTTTTGAAATTCTCCCATTTTTCTATTCCTACGAACACACCTTTCTATTATGTTGCTTCTTTGAATCCGTACGCTCAGCGGTGGCGTGTAGTCGTAAAGATATTGAAGATTTTCCCAAATTTATGATGATGTGTTGGAGTTGATTTTGGTTGATGAGAGGGTGTTTTGTTTTTTTTTTTTTTTTGTATTTCATGCATCTCTCATGTGATTTTCGTTAATATATAAGTTTATGATATTTATTTTGTGGCTATTGTCTATTTAGGGGGATAAAATTCAGGGTTCTATTCGAAAGAAGTTTTTCGATGTTCTAAATCCTACTCTCACTGAGGGTTGTTAGATAAACGTTATTAATTTTACACTCTCAGCCGTGACCAGAGAGTTTAGGACAACTACGAATGGTTCAAAGATAGAGTTTGTATCGAACACTGTCATTGTTAAGATTCCAGCAGGGACTACTAGCAATTACTTTTCTTTTGCTGATTTTGGATCTATAAAAGGTGGATTTTTCGATCCTGGCGATTATGTTGGTATGATCAAATTTTGGTTTATTTCAAAAATACATCTTACATATGTTTTAATTTTCTGATTAATTTCTAATATAAAATTTGTAGATTTGGTTGGTTCTATAGTTAGTTTTGGTGGTTTTGTTGATCGCCAATCACCTCATTACCATCAGAGACCGCGTCGTATACATATTGTAATCGAAGACGAGAAGTAATTATCTTTGAGTATCTCCTTAAAATTTTATTTACAATTATTTGGTCTTATTATTAATATAATTTTAATTTGATACAGTAAATGTCGTCTACGCATCCGATTATCTAAAGATTATGTATCATCTTTTTTTGATTCCTTGGAAAATTGTAAAGGAGATATCATTGTCTGTGTGATTCGTTTTGCGGTTGTCTGCATGGAAAAGGTTATTATTCATTAGTCTTCTCCTTTTTGAACTCTTTCTTATAAATATATCACTTTGTTTTTATTCATGTACTTTTTTTGTTTTTTGCTACTTGTAAATATCATATAAAATGAAAGTTGGGTAATACAAAAGCAAAGCCCCTATACATGATACATTGGCAAAAAAAAAATTATAAAAATCAAGGTAACAGATTGAAATTATCACTGAGAGATTTCCTAAATACTTAGTGAAGCCATCGTTGCATTAGATTACCAAAATGCTTCCGTTGCCTTCTCGCCGTCAATGTGTTCTTGATCATCCTATCAATTCCCTTGAACTGAGTGGAGGAAATGATCACTTGGTTTGAGAATATTCTTGAATTCTTCTGAATCCAAATCGGATAACAAATTGCTTGAGCAACCAACTTTCGCAGAATCGATGGGACACGGTCAGACCTGCACTTTATCCATACCAATAAAGCCTCCCAGTTTTGTAACATGTGTAGGAAGAGCAAGTCTTCTCTTTGCTGCAACCCATATGTCGTTGCTATTTAAACAAAGACAACAAGTATTAGATATAGCCATATAGGCAAACCCCACGCTGCTAACCGAGCCTTAGTTGGTAATCTGTCCAATTGCGCAATCCACATAATGAAAGACATTTTAGGTGTTCCTCTTTTAAACCAAATCAAACTAGAGGAATTCCTTAAAATACCACTAAAATATGTTTTTGTTCCAAACATACTATCACTTAGTTTTTTTTCCAAAAATACTACTAAAAGTTTTGTCTTTCCAAAAATACCACAAACACTAAAAATGAGTTTTAAGGGTTTATAATTTAAATATTTTGGTTTGGGTTTAATATTTTGGGTTTAGAGTTTAGTTTTTAGGGTTTAGGATTTAACTTTTAGAGTTTAGGGTTTAATTTTGAAGGTTTAAAGTTTAGTTTTAAATTTTGTGATATTTTTGGAAAAAAAAAAATTTTAGTGGTAATTTTGGAACAAAAACTTATTTTGTGGTATTTTTGAGAATTGTCCATCAAACTATACCACTCTTTCAAGCTGTCTCTTGGTCTGATCTTGTTACATGTTAGTTTAGAGGAGAATTCTTTAATTTTTGTATCATCAACACACCATGAGTATTCGTTAGCCAAAACTGATGTATTAGGTAGATGAACCGAGGTTAGGGGCACATGTATCAGATCTAGGGTCCGCCAGCCTCCATCCCTCACCATCAGCTGCGTCTGCAACCGAAGCATTCAAGTGCACTCGCAAGTTTCTCGGACCCTCCTGTCCCAACAGCTTTATTAATGATCCAAGGAGAGTCAAAGAATCAAACCAAAACTTTGCAGATTGGCCATCACCCACATAGCATCTGATAAATTTCTCCGCTAAATGTCTCAGTTTTAACAGAGATTTCCAGCTCCATGAATCACGCTGCTGCTCCTCGATAGACCAAAAACTCTTATCCTTTATGTGGTGATGCTTGTGCCAAGCAACCCAAAGAGAGCCACCATTTGAAAACAATAACCATATGAGCTTAAGGCATATAGTTGTGTTCCAGAGTGAGTAGCCTCTCAGACCCAAACCTCTTTTTTGTTTTGGTAGACATACGATTTTCCAAGAGATCTTTGTCAAACATCGTTCATCAATTTCACCAGACCACAAGAAACGAGAACAAATTGCTTCAATCTTTTTGATGCAACCTTTCGGAAGCATGAATGTAGTAGCCCAAAAGTTGACAGTACCAGAGATGACGGAGTTTATCAACTGAGTTCTCCCTGCAAAAGAAAGCATCTTTACTGACCAAGCTCTGAATCTTCCAGCGATTTTCTCAAGCAAAGGCCCATACTCTGATAATCTCAGTTTTCTATACATGAGAGGCAAACCCAGATACCGGATTGGAAAAGAACCAAGCGGGAATCCATAACTTGCCAAGGTTGTGGATTCACTTTGGTTCAATCCCGCATGGAAAAGTTGAGTTTTGTTTCTATTCATCTGGGTTTGCAAACTCAATTCTAGGTATTTGGGGAGTTTCGACTGCGTATAATTGCACAAGTGTTATACTGGATCCTCAATTTTCTGAAGTGGATTCATGGACGATTGCATTCAAAGAAAATATGAAATCTTATGATTAGTTAATAGAGGTTTTTTGTATTTTATATATTTCTATTGGTTTGATTTTCATTTTCTATTATTTTTAAGATATATTGGTTTTTCAATTTTTTAATATATTGGTATTGTGATTTTTCTTATAAAAATTTTATATAGTTTGTCGTCTTATGTAATATTATTTGTTGTTCTATGATCTTTCAATCTCTTTCATTTGAAACCTAAATTTTTTTTAAGTTAGATATATCTCATAAATTAAGAAAATGAATAAAAATACAAATTCGTGACCCAGTAATGAGAACTAACTATATGGAATACAAACAAATTCTATAATGTTTATCGAATTCAAAATGGTTTATATATATATCTATTGGTTTGGTTTTTTTGTTTTTAAAGATATTTTGGTGTTAATGTTTTTAATTATATTCGACTATAAAACATAATGTTTATATTGATTGTTGTTCGTAGGTACTATTATTTGTTAATTTTCCATGCGTATTAAAATCGAAGTTATTAAATCGTTTTCATTGGTTAACCGATTTGAACTAACACTTTTCACTAAAAACCGAATCGAATTAACACTTCAATTTTATTTGGCAATATTACATACGAACCGAATTTTACCATAGCCAAACCGAATCATAATTTTATTTGTTAGTTTCGATAGAATATTTCCAATCCCAAAAAATCAAAGAACCGATAAACCAAATCAAACCAACCATAACTAACACAATATATCATAAATTTTTATCTCTGTGTTTCTATAACAGAATTTAGCTATATGGATCAACTTATTCTGTAATATTTATCGAATACAACAATACTATTATATCATACATATCATAATATAAATTGGTTATTGTTATTAGTTTGATTAAATCAGAAATAACATATTTTATATTCATTAAATAGTGTGTTTTTTTATTATATTAAATGCAAACGCATGATCTTCGAATACCAAGCAATCCATCCAAATCCATGATTTTTGTATATCATTAAATATATATAGGCATATTAAATTTATTATATATATTGAAAGAGAAATTTTGGAAAATGTTTTTTTGAAATGCCACTTTTCAAAAATACCATCCTTCTAATTTTTTTTTCAAAAATGCTACTAAAATTATATCATTTATTTAAAATATCATTTATGTTTGGGTTAACTATATTATGTTAGGGTTTAAGGTTTGTTAGGAGTCAAAATTCTTTTTAAAGTTTAGGGTTTAAAAAAAATTTAATAAGTGGTATTTTTGAAAATGGATAACTTATGGTAGCATTTTTGAAAATTGACACACCAAAAGAAATATTATTGAAATTCCCCATATAAAAAACAAATTTAATATTTTTATACATAAAAATAATTTAGATAATTATGTGATTCGGTAATATCGTATATTTAGTTAACTCTAATATTACTTTATAATATATATCAAATATAGAGTTTCAAGAATATAAAATTATATTTTTATATAAAGGACATTTAATATATTAGTAAATAAATTTAAAAGTATTAACAAAACATGTCGTAATCTCATGAATATCAATTTTTTATATGCCGCGCTAATACTTTTAGAAATTGGAAATAATTTGTCTTATTTTCCTTTTTTAGTTTTTTATTTAGTATTCCCTTTTAATTTTTTAATAATATGTCTTATTATTTTTTTGACTATTATTTCATTTTAGTTACACTACAATTATAAATAATTTGTCTTAATTTCCTTTTTTTAGTCTTTTTGATTTACTATTTTCTTTTAATTTTTTTTAATAACATGTCTTATTTTTTTTAGACTATTATTTCCTTTTAATTACACTACGCTTTGATTTAAGAAATAAATAATGTAGAGAAAGAAGATTTATATTTTTATATGAATATATTGATACGTGTCACAATCTCAATTAAAATTAACACATGTCACGATCTGGTGAGTTACGATTTTGCCTACGTGTCACACTCACGTTGGGCAAAATTTAAAGTAAAATAACTTTGATCGATTTGTGAAACTCTCGAATTCATGATTTGCTTGAATGATGTATTTTTTTTTCTTTTCTTTCTCGATTAGTTATGACATTTTTCCTCTTTTTTGTTTTTAAACGTATTGACATGAAACAAATTTTTCTTTTTTAATGATATTTTTTTTTTCAAATTTTCCCTTTTACCTTTTTTTTAATAACATTTTTTTACAAATTTTCCCATTTACCTTTGTTTAATGATATTGTTTTGTACAAATTTTTCCAATGATGTATTTGTACAAATTACATCAACAGATAATAAAATATTTTATCCGCGTCATACATATTGTAAATAAATTTTTTAAAAAATAAAATAACATACTTTGTATCTTAGAGTTCGAATAAATTATTTGGTATAGATTTATAACATTTTTTTTCTTTTTCATCTCTTATATTTTCCATTTCTTTACCATCTTTTTCAGTTTAAAACAAAGTTACTAATCAACATCTAAAATAAGTGTGCGAGTAACAATCAAAATCTAAATATTTACGTCAACAAGATTTAACATATATTTCTTACATTTTTATTAATTTTATCTTTATTAAATTTAATCGATTATATAAAATAGTTTTGATCGATTTGTTGAACTCTCGAATTCATGATTTGCTTGAATGATGTATTTTTTTCTTTTCTTTCTCGATTAGTTATGACATTTTTCCTTTTTTTTGTTTTTAACGTATTGACATGAAATAAATTTTCCTTTTTAATGATACTTTTTTTACAAATTTTCTCTTTTACTTTTATTTTGATAAGATTTTTTACAAATATTCCCATTTACCTTTATTTAATGACATTTTTTTTTACAAATGTTTCCAATGATGTATTTTTTTTCCTTTCTTTCTCGATTAATTATGGTATTTTCTATTTTATTTTTTGTTTTTAAATGTATTAACATGAAACAAATTTTTCCTTTTTACAAATTTTCTCTTTTACCTTTTTTTAATGACTTGTTTTTACAAATTTTCCTTTTACCTTTTTAATGATTTTTTGTTTACAAATTTTCTCTTTTCTTAATGACAATTATTTTACAGAAAGACATTGACTTTTTTTTGTTACGTTAAGATTTTTTTTTTTGCGATGATGAATTTTTCTTTTAACTTTTAGATAAAAAGAAAATATTATTTAAACTAAAATTAACTTTATACGTTAGTATATTAACACGTGTCATCATCTCAATTAAGATGACACATCATCTCATTTATTATATAAAGGAGAATGCACTCAAAATTATAACTCATTAGATCGTGACATGTGTCATCTTAATTAAGATGATGACACGTGTTAATATACTAACGTGTAAAGTTAATTTTAGTTTAAATAATATTTTCTTTTTATCTAAAAGTTAAAAGAAAAATACATCATCACAAAAAAAAAAATCCTAACGTAACAAAAAAAAGTCAATGTCTTTCTGTAAAATAATTGTCATTAAGAAAAGAGAAAATTTGTAAACAAAAAGTCATTAAAAAGGTAAAAGGAAAATTTGTAAAAACAAGTCATTAAAAAAAGGTAAAAGAGAAAATTTGTAAAAAATATCATTAAAAAAGAGGAAAAATTTGTTTTATGTCAATACGTTTAAAAATAAAAAATACCATAACTAATCGAGAAAAAAAGGCAAAAAAAATACATCATTGGAAAAATTTGTAAAAAAAAATGTCATTAAATAAAAGTAAATGGGAAAATTTGTAAAAAATGTTATTAAAATAAAAGTAAAAGAGAAAATTTGTAAAAAAAAATGATATTAAAAAGGAAAATTTGTTTCATGTCAATACGTTTAAAAAAAAAAAGGAAAAATGTCATAACTAATCGAGAAAGAAAATAAAAAAATATATAATTTAAGCAAATCATGAATTCGAGAGTTCCACAAATCGATCAAAGCTATTTTTGTAACACCTGAAATTAGAAGATAAAGAAGAACCAAATTTTGGGTTAAATTGATCAATTAAATAATTGAGAATCTGTCTTATTTCAGGGGGTTTTATGATCAGTTTAAAAGTGAAAAGCCAAATCTGTAAATAAAGAAAAGTCCAGGGACGAAAATGCAAAATCGGGAAAAACTGGAAAAATTTCGAGTCATCCTTTTGAAAATGTTGGGATCGATTTTGGCTTCTCAAATCTTCGTCTTTCAACCCTAATATCACGTATATATATGCGTTTTAAAGCCCCCACGATTTAGAAGCCGTTTCCCTTACAAATTGAAGATTTTTGGTAAGTTTCGAGACTTTGTTTATCATCTCCGATTTAGAATATTTTTAGATAAGTTTTGATCGAAAATTATGGTGGTTAGGTTGAAAATTCACCTCTGTTGACAGTGCTCTAGTTCTGGGTCGTTGGCAACCTTCATCGAAGTGTTTGGTAAACTCCACCTCCCTTCTTCTTCAATTTTCCTCCATTAAAATGAGCTTTAAGCTCTTTAATGGCGATTTTGGTTTCAGGGAGAGTTAGAGTGTGATCTATAGCTCTTTGGAAACTTCTCAATCTCACGAATCCAAATCCACTAACCGCTTGCCGATTGGATGTCGGAGTTGATCGGAATTTGATCGGTAAGTTTTCTAATCTTTGAGTTAGTTAACCAAATCGGATTTTTGGTTGACCGGTTCTTAAGGAACTAAAACAGGTTTTGGATTACTGAGATTGAGTAGATTAATCGTGTTCCTTAAACCGGTTTTGGATTACTGAGATTGAGTAGATTAATCGTGTGAAACCCGTTTTTGATTTGAACATGTTTTGTTTTTAAACCAACTGCAATTCGGCTCGGTTCGCTAATTTTTAAACCGGTTTTGGTAAAATGGATACCGGATTCGGATTGCTCTCGATGAACCCTTTCTGTTGGTATATTAACCGTAATTTATGAATTCACGGTTGTTTTTAGGTGAATTATTTGGTCTCCGAGGACGTTCGTAGGTTTCTTGGTTCGATCACTTTCTTTTAATTCCAGGTGAGTTCTAACTCCCTTAGTAATATTATACGCTGATATAATATTTTAGGAAGATTACAATAATAATTTAAAAGATAAAATTATGTGATTTTAATTTAATTAAATTAATTTAGCCATAAAGAATTAAGAAATAGTTGAATTATCTGAAAGCATGATATTTAAAAGTATATGTTTATATGGTTTAAGTCTGGATCATGATTCTGGTACGCTATATGTTTGGTTCTGTAAGACCGGTATCAGCATGCTATTCTGATTTAGTAGCTCTATTGGACAATCCGTGGTAGTCGGCACTTCCACGGATGTATTTTGTACTCTAGTATTCTGTTAGTGGTATTGGGGTCGACTAGTGCCGTGGCGTACTTCATTACCACCTCGGTAGGCGCCAGCATGGCTATCGAGTATATTATGTATATAATCTGTTAGTATATGGTTTGGGTTGACCAATGTTGGGGTCATACCATTCCGCTTCTGATATTGCATTGCTAGATACCTGGTCACTCTGTCATGATGATATCTTTGTTCTGTTGGTAATTCTGTTCTGATGATATTATGTCTGCTAAAGTTATTTGGATATGTCAAATTTATTTATTAGTATCTGAAATTGAATTAATTGTTCTTTGTGCCAACACGTGAACATTTTCTGTGCGGGATAAGACCGTGTTGGTATATGTCTATTGGGTTTGTAGTCTCACTGAGCGATTTTGTTCGCTCACATAAGTTCTGATTTCCGTGCAGACATAGCTCGAGAGGAGGAGCACGTGGTTGGAGCTTAGAGTATTTGATTCAATTGTAGCGCGAGACTTGGTAGTTTTCCTGTCGATCATTTTCTTACGATTTGAGACTTTGATTTTCATGAGTTTTTAGACTTTGTCAAATTTGGAGTTTAGTATTTAATTTTATTTCTTTTAGTGATGTTCTGGAAATTCTCTTGGAATTTTCGGGGCGTTACAATTTTACTTTAAATTTTGCCCAACGTGAGTGTGACACGTAGGCAAAATCGTAACTCACCAGATCGTGACATGTGTTAATTTTAATTGAGATGATGACACGTGTTAATATACTAATGTATAAAATTAATTTTAATTTAAATAATATTTCTTTTTTATCTAACAGTTAAAATCTAAATACATCATCGCAAAAAAAAATCTTTGTAAAAAATGTCATTAAAAAAGGTAAAAGAGAAAATTTGTAAAAAAATATCATTAAAAAAGAGAAAAAATTTGTTTAATGTCAATACGTTTAAAAACAAAAAAAGAAAAAATGTCATAACTAATCGAGAAAGAAAGGAAAAAAATACATGTCTAAAAAAAATAAGACATGTTATTAAAAAAAATTAAAAGGAAATAGTAAATCAAAAAGACTAAAAAAAAGAAAAATAAGACAAATTATTTATAATTGTAGTGTAACTAAAATAAAATAATAGTCAAAAAAAGAAAATAAGACATATTATTAAAAAATTAAAAGGGAATACTAAATAAAAAAAACTAAAAAAGGAAAATAAGACAAATTATTTCCAATTTCTAAAAGTATTAGTGCGGCATATAAAAAATTGATATTCATGAGATTACGACATGTTTTGTTAATACTTTTAAATTTATTTACTAATATATTTTGTTAATTTTCTTACTATTTGTTTAACAGTAATGACATATATAGACATAAATTTGATAGAATGTATTATGCATATATTATTTTGATATGAAAATTTTGGATATTATATATTGACAAGGAATGCATGGAGTAAACATATGGTTTTAATATTATGGATGAAATACATGAATTGTATTGCGAGATGAAATACGTGGAGTTGAAATTCAGTTTGAAACAAAGTTACTAATCAACATCTAAAATAAGTGTGCGAGTAACAATCAAAATCTAAATATTTACATCAACAAGATTTAACATATATTTCTTACATTTTCATAAATTTTATCTTTATTAAATTTAATCGATTACCGACACGTTTTACTTTATTTTTTATCATTTATAAATAAGTTATAATTAAAACCCCACGTATTACGCGGATCCTAATCTAGTTTAACATATATAACTGTTAAAGTAGTACTAGTTAATAAGGCTCAAACCGTGTTCTTGTTTTTTCTCAGCTCCATGCACTATCTTTATACAAAAGTTTTGAAAACTGGATTGGAAAGGTTTGGCCAAATCCAAAATTGATTCATTGTTTTAGTTTTTAATATATTTTACTGAAATGAAATATCAATGTACTGTACGTGTAAGTTTTATAAAATAAAATGGGCAACAAAACTAAAAATAACAAACAAGGAAAATTAACAGGAATAAAAAAGAAAATATATTATCGGTTTTAAGAATTGGAAAATATATATTTCATCGTATGTTCTCATAATTAACTTGTTAAAAAACCTATAAAGTCACTTAATGATCCTGATCGGACCGGTCTAGTGAGATGTATCATGATCCCGGAAGATTACTAATCAACATCTAAAATAAGTGTGGTTGACAAAAAAAAATTATATTCTTAACACGTTTGTAATAATAACAGATTTACTTTTCAAAAATGTTAAACATGAAAATTTGATGAATATTTGAATTATAAAAAACTAGATTAGGATCCGCGTAATACGCGGGTTTTAATTATAACTTATTTATAAATGATAAAAAATAAAGTAAAACGTGTCGGTAATCGATTAAATTTCATAAAGATAAAATTTATGAAAATGTAAGAAATATATTTAAATCTTGTTGATGTAAATATTTAGATTTTGATTGTTACTCGCACGCTTATTTTAGATGTTGATTAGTAACTTTGTTTCAAACTGAATTTCAACTCCACGTATTTCATCTCGCAATACAACTCATGTATTTCATCTATAATATTAAAACCATATTTTTACTCAATGTATTCCTTGTCAATCAATAATACCCAAATTTTCATATCAAAATAATATATGCATAATGCATTCTATCAAATTTATGTCTATATATGTAATTAGTGTTAAACAAATAGTAAGAAAATTAACAAAATATATTAGTAAATAAATTTAAAGTATTAACAAAACATGTCGTAATCTCATGAATATCAATTTTTTATATGCCACACTAATACTTTTAGAAATTGGAAATAATTTGTCTTATTTTCCTTTTTTAGTTTTTTTATTTAGTATTCCTTTTTAATTTTTTAATAATATGTTTTATTTTCTTTTTTTGACTATTATTTCATTTTAGTTACACTACAATTATAAATAATTTGTCTTATTTTCCTTTTTTTAGTCTTTTTGATTTACTATTTTCTTTTAATTTTTTTAATAACATGTCTTATTTTTTTTAGACTATTATTTCCTTTTAGTTACACTACACTTTGATTTAAGAAATAAATAATGTAGAGAAAGAAAATTTATATTTTTATATTAATATATTGACACGTGTCACAATTTCAATTAAAATTAACACATGTCATGATATGGTGAGTTACGATTTTGCCTACGTGTCACATTCACGTTGGGCAAAATTTAAAGTAAAATAGTTTTGATCGATTTGTGGAACTCTCGAATTCATAATTTGCTTGAATGATGTATTTTTTTTCTTTTTTTTTCGATTAGTTATGACATTTTTTCTTTTTTTGGTTTTAAACGTATTGACATGAAACAAATTTTCCTTTTTTAATGATCTTTTTTTTTTACAAATTTTCCCTTTTACCTTTTTTTAATAACATTTTTTACAAATTTTCCCATTTATCTTTATTTAATGACTTTTTTTTTTACAAATTTTTCCAATGATGTATTATTTGCCTATGTATAATATTTTTATATTAATATATTGACATGTGTCACAATCTCAATTAAAATTAATACATGTTACACTCACGTTGGGCAATAAGTAAAATAGCTTTGATCGATTTGTGGAACTCTCGAATTCATGATTTGCTTGAATGATGTATTTTTTTTCTTTTCTTTCTCAATTAGTTATGACATTTTTTTTTTGTTTTTAAACGTATTGACATGAAACAAATTTTCTTTTTTAATGATATTTTTTTTTTACAAATTTTTTCTTTTACTTTTTTTTTTAATAACATTTTTTACAAATTTTCTCATTTACCTTTATTTAATGACATTTACTTTTATTTGATTGAATGATGTATTTTTTTTTTCTTTTTTATTAGTTATGACATTTTTCCTTTTTTTGTTTTTAAACGTATTGACATAAAACAAATTTTTCTTTTTAATGATATTTTTTTTTACAAATTTTCTCTTTTACTTTTTTTTAATAACATTTTTTACAAATTTTTCCATTTACCTTTATTTAATGAAATTTTTTTTTACAAATTTTTCCAATGATGTATTTTTTTTCCTTTCTTTCTCGATTAGTTATGACATTTTTTCTTTTTTTATTTTTAAACGTATTGACATTAAACAAAATTTTCCTCTTTTTTATGATATTTTTTACAAATTTTTCTTTTACCTTTTTAGTGACATTTTGTTTACAAGTTTTCCCTCTTTTTAATGACAATTTTTTTTACAGAAGGACATTGATTTTTTTTGTTACGTTAGGACTTTTTTTTTTTGCGATGATGTATTTTTCTTTTAATTTTTAGATAAAAAAGAAATATTATTTAAATTAAAATTAACTTTATATGTTAGTATATTAACATGTGTCATTTTAAGTGTGCGAGTAACAAACAAAATCTAAATATTTACATCAACAAGATTTAACATATATTTTTTACATTTTCATAAATTTTATCTTTATTAAATTTAATCGATTACCGACACGTTTTACTTTATTTTTTATCATTTATAAATAATTTATAATTAAAATTCCGCGTATTACGCGAGTCCTAATCTAATATGTATATAAAAGGAAATATATCAATCTTGACCCCAAAAAAAGGAAGTATATCAATTTGATAATATATCCATGTATCTAATTACATATAATGTCATCATCGGAACACCTTGGTTAAATTTAATGCGCGTCATAGTCTCGACCTACCATCTCTGCATAAAGTTCCCAACATCGAGTGGAGTAAAAACAACCTTGGGGAGTCAGAAGGAGTCCCGCATGTGTTTTCTAGCTGCGCACAAACTTAGGAACCCTGTCATCGATCCGATAGCCAAGTCAAAACGCAAGAAGATGAAGACAGACAGAGAGCCAGTAAAAGAACTCTCTAAAATCTTATAGCAGTTATAGATTGCGGAGGATCGCGAAGAAGAAGCGGCCGAACTGACCTGCGACCCCGTAATATCAGTTTGTATTGACGATGAACACCCGGAACGATGCATAGAGATTGCATTCGGCCTCAACAAAAAAATCAAGGAAGAGCTCGTTTCCTTCTTAAAAGAAAACGTAGACGCTTTCGCGTGGGCAGCAGAGGATGCCCGGAATCGATATCGGCGTAACCAATCATGAGTTGAATGTCGATCCAACCTTCAAACCAGTAAAGCAGAAAAGAAGAAAACTTGGGCCCGAAAGAGCGAAAGCAGTAAACAACGAAGTCGAAAGACTCTTACGAGTTGGTTCGATAATGGAAGTCAAGTACCCGGATTGGCTGGCGAATCCTGTAGTAGTCAAGAAGAAGAACAGAAAATGGCGGGTATGTGTAGATTTCATCGACTTAAACAAGACATGTCCAAAAGACAGCTTTCCGTTGCCACACATTGATCGACTGGTCGAAGCAACGGCATGCAACAAGGTCCTGTCATTCATGGACGCATTTTCCAGATACAACCAGATTTTGATGAATCCCGATGATCGAGAGAAGACAGCCTTCATTACAGATCGTGGAATATATTTCTACAAGGTGATGCCTTTCGGCCTCAAAAATGCTAGAGCCACATATCAACAATTAGTAAACAAGATGTTTGCTAATCAACTCGGAAAGACGATGGAAGTTTACATAGATGACATGCTGGTGAAATCGCTAGAAGCAAAGGATCACGTGACACATTTGGAGGAGTGTTTCAAACAGCTCAACTCGCACAACATGAAGCTAAACCCAATGAAGTGTAGATTCGCGGTCACGTCCGGAGAGTTTCTTGGTTACTTAGTTACTCATCGAGGTATCGAAACAATCCTCAAGCAGATTGATGCGCTTATCCAGATGGTTTCGCCAAAAACAAAATGCAAAGTGCAAAGACTGACTGGGAGGGTAGCTGCCCTCAACAGATTTATTTCGCGATCTACCGAAAAATGTTTACCCTTCTACGATACTTTACGAGGTAACAAAAAGTTCGAATGGGTGGATAAATGCAAAGAAACCTTCCATCAGTTGAAGAAATACCTTGCTAATCCACCGGTGCTTGCAAAGCCAGTCGAGGGAGAGCCACTCTTCTTGTACACCGCAATCACTCCCATAACAGTAAGTGGAGTGCTCATTCGAGATGAACAGGGAGAGAAAAAACCAATTTTTTACGTCAGCAAGACTATCACCGACGCAGAGACAAGATACCCGCAAATGGAGAAGTTGGCTTTATCGGTTGTCATGTCCGCCAGGAAACTAAGGCCGTACTTTCAATCACACTCCATTGTGGTCCTTAGTACTCTCCCCCTACGATCCATTTTGTACAGCCCGAGTCAATCCGGGAGACTGGCCAAGTGGGCTATCGAGCTGAGTCAGTTAACATCGAGTATCGCAGATGAACTTTTGCGAAATTGCAAGTACTAGCCGATTTTTTTGATCGAACTTCCGGAGGAGAGCCTAGCTGAAGGAAATCCGAGTTCGACTTGGCAACTCCACGTGGACGGCTCGTCATCCAAAAATGGCTCAGGGATACGTCTGACATCACCGATAGGCGAAATACTTGAACAATCTTTCCGCCTAGGTTTTCATGCCTCCAACAATGAAGCAGAGTACGAAGCCCTCATTGCCGAAATGAAGCTCGCGCAAGGACTCAAGATTGACTGCATTCGCGCATTTTGCGATTCACAGTTAGTTGCGAACCAATTCAGTGGGGAATACGCAGCTAAAGACGATCGTATGGAAGCATATCTAAAGGTCATCAAAGACTTGACTGCGCAGTTCAAAGAATTCACGGTCACGCGTATTCTACGAGGAGAAAACACTTCGGCTGATGCACTAGCAGCTCTCGCATCTACTTCTGATCCAGACTTGAAGCGGATTATCCTAGTGGAATTTATCGAACACCCGAGTATCACCCTCTCAGATACGGTGAGTGTAGTTACTCGATCTCAAGCTGCCAGGAAAGCAAAGGAGAAAGTCAGTGCACCAAACGCCGCTGAGAACAACGCCGAAGAACAAGAAGCCATAAACAACGATTCAATGGTCCAAGGCGAGACGTACACGGCAGATAAAGAACCCGAATCTCAAACGGAAATAGACGCGGTCAACGAGGACGAAAATCCTGCAAATGTTGAAGAGGAAGCAACGACCATGGACGAGGATTCAATTCCCCTCTCTCCAGACGTCAACCCCCTTCACGAAACTGAAGCTGTTGAGATGGATGAAATGTCACAGGAAATGAAATACGGTTGCGACAAAGGGTGGCTCGATGACATCCGAGGATACATCTGCGATGGTATCTTACCTTCCAAAAAGTGGGCGGCTTGAAAGCTTTGGGCACAAGCGGCTCGTTACATCTTTCTCGATGGGAATGTTTTCAAATGGAGCTTTGGCGAGGAATTCTCTACAAGATGTGAGAAGTGTCAGCGTCATGTACCAATGATTCATCAGCCAACCGAGATGCTTTCCCCAATATTGTTGCCTTATCCGTTCATGCGATGGTCCATAGACATTTTCGGACCTTTACATCCTTCGAAGTAGAAACGATTCTTACTGGTCTTGACGAACTATTTTTCGAAGTGGGTGGAGGCAGATTCTTACGCCAGTATCAAGGACGCACAAGTCAAAAGTTTTGTATGGAAAAATATCATATACCGACATGGAGTCACTTACGAGATCGTCACCGATAATGGTTCGCAATTCATCTCCACAAGGTTCGAAGCTTTCTACGAGAAGTGGAAGATCCGACTAAGCAAATCCACCCGGAGATATCCACAAGGAAATGGCAAGGCATAAGCAGTAAACAAGATAATTCTCGACGGTCTAAAGAAGCGGCTTGATGAAAAGAAAGGACGGAGGGCTGACGAACTGGAAGGAGTATTGTGGTCTCATAGGACAACACCGCGACGAGCAACCAACGAAACTCCGTTCGCCCTCATCTACTGGACGGAATGCATCATTCCACTGGAGATACATTTTCCAGGAGTCCGCCGAATAATTTTCCCAGAACAAGAAGGGCTCAATCAATGAAATTATTAATGCATTATTAATGCTTGACGAGTTGGACTTGATCAATGAAAGGCGGGATCAAGCTTTGATCCGAATTCAGAATTACCAGAACGCAGCGGCAAAGTACTACAACTCTCACGTACGGAATCGACAGTTCTACGAAGGAGACTTAGTCCTATGGAAGGTTTTCAGAATACAGCAGAACGGAACGCCGACAAACTTGGAGGAAATTGGGAAGGACCTTACAAAATCACAAAAATAGTCCGACCCGAAGTATATGAACTCGCCAACATGTCTGGCGTTCCAATACCAAGATCGTGGAACGCAATGCATCTTAAGAAGTACTATCCTTTAAGGTACTTCACATGAACTATGGGGAGCCTTGATCCCTGCAAAAGGTACGTAGGCAGCTCGTCATCGGATGGGTTCAGCTGCCCCCCCCCCCCCCTTTAAGAAAGGGGGGAGTGGGTACGTATACTCGTATACTCCCATCTTTATAATAGGCTCTACGTCTACTTAATGCAAGATTTTAGATGCTAAGATCATCGTATCACATCCTCTACGGATTACTAAAGTCTTAACAAAAACAGGCATCCCATTCGCATCATTTACGGATTACTCAAAGTCTTAACTAAACAGACATCTCATCTCACTCTCGTTGCTGCTGGCCACAGGAACGAACTACTACATCCTTTACGGATCTAACTATTACATCCTAGCGGATTAAAAGAGCGCGCTATATAAATGTCTATCCATTGTCGGAGCATATATGCTTACGGTAGCATATCCGTAAACCGAAATGTTCATCATAAACCCAACAAACAAATCGTTGGTCGAACATATATGTTCATTATCGGAGCGGATATGTTTACGTAACCTATCCGTAAACCGAAATGTTCATCTTAAATCCGACAAACAAATAGTTGGTCGAAACACCTATGCTCATTATCGGTGCAGATATGTTTACAATAACATATCCGTAAACCGGAATGTTCATCTTAAACCCAACAAACGAATCGTTGGTATTAACATTAAAGCGAGATACAACAAAGTTTATTGGCGGTTAAATGGCTTATGATACTTGGTAGCCGAAACAAATCAGTCCACCTCGGATAAAAAGCGTTCAGCAACGAGATTCGGAAAACAAAGAAACAACGCCACAAGGCAGAAATAACAAGTCAACATGGATAAAGCCATCCAGGCACGATATTCAAAACAAGTCAAGCACAACCACATAAAACAGGATAAGCCAAGTTATAGTCTTCGGCACATCCTTAGTAATGGGTTCGGCGATCTTCGTCATCAGCAACCTTACCCTTGGAAGAAACATCATCATCAGACCTCAAAGCGGGCTCGTCAGAGGATTCGGTCGTCATTCTAGATTCGGAAGCCTTCTTCAAACCAAGCAAAGATAAACCAGGAGTACCCTTGTTGGATCCAGAGAAAATGCGAACCCCAACATTCGTCGCTAACGCTTCGACGGGCTCGTTACCCAGCATAACATTGGCCGATTCCTCAGAAATTGGCGAAACCACCAAGTCGCTCTCCAACTCGGTAACCAACCTGTCGAACTCATCGTCAGCACCATCGTACCTAGCTTTCCACCCTTGGAGTTTTGCAACTTCGGCCTCAAACGAGGGTGGTTCGTCACCACGAAGCAATGCAATGAGTTCAAGGTTACCATCGACTTGGGCGAGATCGACCAGATTTCTTTTCGACGACCCGCCCAAGCTCTGAAGCTTCTCCTTAGCTCGATTAACCTTGGCCTGGAATTTCTTTGCCATTTTACGCATCACCGTCTTCTCAGCTAGCTCCACATTCTTGTCGGTCATAGCCTTCTCCGAGCTTAGCAGCTATTGAAGCTTGACAACCTGAGCATCCTGTTGAGCCCGAGAAGACTCTAAGCGAGGAACCCTATAGTCGGCTTGGCCGCGCCTTTCCTTGTGAAGTTCCATTTCAGCCCCCAAGTGTTCTTTCTGTTTCGATGTTCTCTCCATCGCGACATCACGCTCGCGCTCAACTTTGTCAATCTTGGCCTGAAGTTCTTCCGCCGCTCTCCTTGGACGCTCGATTCTCCTCGCATTTTTTCGGGCATCCGACTCGTAGGCAAACGCCATTTTGTTGATGGAAGCCAGAAACTGAACAAAAAAGAAGGTTAGACGTCGCAATTTCAACAAAGTGATAAAAAAAAAATAGAGAAGAGGGTCAGCATAAAGTACCTTAGCACCACGAAGAGACATATCGGCATATGGTTTGCTCCAAATCAGAGTATCGGGAGGAGGGAAGCAATCCCCCATAGAAAGGATTTTCGAGAAAAGAGTGGCCGATGCCGATGCATCGTCGCAAACCATCTCAGAAGCAAACAGCAAAGATACGGGCTCCAAAGGTTGTTCCTGCTCAGCAGTGTCGCGAACTGGAGCATTGCGCCTTTTACGTTTAGGAACATCATCCTTAGGAGGACCTTTCCCTTTGTCGGCCTTCGTCACGGCATGCCTCCGGGCTGGCTTCACCTGGTCGGCTTCCTCACTTGTGTCCACGGCTTTGCCGCTTCTGCTCCGAGCCGGAGATGAGGTTGGGTGCCTAAGACCTAGCACGATCTCCCTCGCTTTGGGAACGGACGGAGCCAACATGGACGGCTCTTCAGTCGGGTCGGCTGTGGGAAGAGCAAGGGCAACACTTTGAGTTGGGTGCTCGGAGGAAACTTCATTTTTCGCTTGCTCAGCTTTTGCACGGGCTTCAGCTTCCATCCTTTCACGAACCGTTGATCGCTTTCCCATACCGTTCCTTGTACCACTGGAAGAAGACGAAGAAGTCGAGCTTGAAGAATAATAACCGAAATGCCGAGCTCGTGCTTTCTCTACTATCTGAAGAGTAAAATCTCTTTGCCAATCACACTCGCAAAGTGTAATTATGTCTAGAGGGCACCCTGGGATCGGATTAGGAACTGCAAAAACAACAAACAAAGCAGAGGATCACGATATATTCGACAAAGCAGAAACATTCTTAGTCCAATCGGCACCAACCGAAGTTTCGGAAATAGACACAAAGAAAAAGTAGTCTTCCCAATATCTATCTTTACTTGGAAAACCTCCGATAATCTTACGGTGGACCTTGTTCGAGATGGAGTAAAGAAGCTTATCCTTAGAATGAAACTTCCGAAGGGATAGCAAGTTCAACAGGTGATCCATGGTGACCACCTCGTCGCACTCAAAACTACGAACCAAAATTCCAACCAAGTGCTGAATACCCCGAGGAGCTATTTGCACCAAAGCCAACCTATACTTCCATAGAAAGTCAAGAATGATCCTTGGTATGGGAAACTAGAGAAAGCACATGTAGAAGCAACTTTCGTACAAGGTGAAACACCCCTTGGGAGGCTCATCGGCTCGATCTAGCGGTGACGGGAGGATAAGCTCAATCTCTTCGGAGATATTGAACCGATGCCTAAGACTCTCCAAAGATTCTGCAGTAGAAAGGATAGACCCCGGAGGATCGGGTACCTAACGCTTGGATCCACTCTTAGAAGCTCGTCGCTTTGAAGAACACGCTTGGAGACCCGCGTCTCACCTCATCTTAGCAAAATCAAAACTCTAATTCTCCATTTCGATTTTCACTTCGAAAGGATCTCCATTTCGTCAATCAAAGGAGCAGTGAAACCAATCGGGCTCGTCATACGATTGCCGACTTCGTCAGGATCACGAAACTCTGCAAACCTTCTCAGCTCTTCGGATTCATAAAACATACTTGTAGGCTTGGCGAAAGTTTTCTTCGGCAAAGACAAAGGGCCACTTCGGCAAAAAAGGACTTCGGCAAAGAGAGAAGGCTTCGGCAAAGGAAAGTCTTCAATTCGGAGAAAAATCATTTCGGCCGAAGGGCCCATTCGGCAAAAACAAGGGCTTTTCGGCGGAATCACTTCGGCCAAAGGGCCACTTCGGCAAAGACAAGGGCACTTTGGCGGAATAATCTTCGGCAAAAATACGAAATCACTTCGGCAACGACAAGGCACTTCGGCAACGGCAAGGCACATCGGCAAGAGACTTCGGATTTGTGGTTTTGCCGAAGGCACTTCGGCAAAAAATGTCTTCGGAAAAATACAAAACAACTTTGGCAAGGGGTTTACGGCGGAAATAAAAATGCTTCGACAAGGAGTCTTCGGCAAAACCACAAATCCGACCTAGGGACAAATTTACATCGGCAAAGCTACGAATGGGCGAAACCGCAAATCAAGACAATTTCGACGAAAAGGAAGCTCGGCGGCCATCGGCGAGAGAGACAAAAAAAAAACAACAACCTAAAAAAAAGAATCTTTAAATGAAGGAGAGAGAAGGGAGGAAGGGAGTTACCTTGTCTTCTTGGAGATTTTTGAGAAGTGAAGAGTGAGGAAGAAAAGAGAAAGAGTGGAGATATTTAGACTCGTGCAAAAGGGTGATGTCATTACGCCTTGGGAATCGTGCAAAACACAGTTGCATGAAGAAATTTCAACTAGGTATGAGACTACCGATCTGAAGACAGAGAACCTGGCTCAGCAAATTCGACGTAATCATGTTCGGCAGAATACCAAATGCAACGGACTCGGCATCATGTTGGTTCGGCTCGTACCGATTTACATGACGCATTGATCCCAACTTTGACTTCCTTTACCCCGGCACTATCATGACTGAAACTACCGAGCTGGGGGGCTAACTGTTGGGGTTAGAATCCACCCAGTTGAGATCAATGGAAATGACTAAGTATAGAAATACGAAGAATCAGATGAGGCCTAAGCTAACGAAGTCGTGGCCGAAGTCGTGGCCGAAGTCGCGGCCGAAGTCGTGGCCGAAGTCATGGCAGAAGTCGCGGCCGAAGTCATGGCCGAAGTCGTGGCCGAAGTCGTGGCCGAAGTCGTGGCCGAAGTCGTTGTTGGGTGCATTTCCCACCTAATCAAGATCAACAATTGGAGCACGATAGACCGAGGCAAACAACAGCGTTCGCCGAGGTAGTCCACAAGCACGCGCCGAGGCAAACAACAGCATTCGCCGAGGTAGCCTACAGCACGCGCCGAGGCAAGCATGACCAGACACCGAGGCAACCAGGCGCGTATCACGATGGATTTTGTTCTAGCAGGCGGAAGGCAACTACCTCGCCTTTGGGCTGAAGCAGTCATAATGGGCCGAGGCAAGTTTCAGAAAACATCATTTTCGCTAAAGTCGGTCGAGAAGAGAAGGAAAATACAAGTCTCCGAAGGAAAAGGAAAATTTTCAAGATCCCGTTAAGACGGTCTAATCTGAAGCCTATAAAAGAGGAGAAGCGCATTCAAAGAAAGGGAGACAACAAAATAGAGAGACAGAGCAATTAACCTCATACAAAGCAAAATCTTGTATTCTAAAAGCTTTCGTTATCAGCAATAAAAATCATATTTGGATATTTTTCTACAATCAATACTTAGAAGTTTTTGGTCTCTTAAAAGTCCTAACAAATGTTAATTGTGAGAACTTTGGCATCCACAATTTGGCGCCGTCTGAGGGAAGTCTAAACTTTCTGACTCTTTAGATTGTTGAAACCAAGACCTAAAAAGATGGCGAATGGTAGTCGCAGCACCAATACTGACGACTGGATAGACCCTCCTAGGGAAACTATAGAAGATGTTGTCACCATCCCAGAATCCCTCGCCGAGATGATGGATATGTTGTCTACCCTGCTGACAAAAGTAGACGAGCTGGAAAAGGCAAACAATTTGTTGAACGAAAAAGTCCAAGCACTAACTTCAGAACAACGAAACCTTGGTACCGGGAGCTTGGTATCGGTAATTAGGCCACCTAGAAGATTTTGCAGGCAGCTGTTCGATGCAACCCCAACGCCACTCGATCCTGTTGCCTCCCAAGGCGTAGAAAACAATGTGCCGAGGACACCAGGAGATCTGCCACCTCTACCTCGGCCTGATGAGTATGCTCCGGTAACCGTTAGGTCAACTGTCATTAACGAACCGCCCGAGCTGATCAGAGCCCCTAGAACCTTTAATAGGCCTCAATTCGCTAGCAACGACGATAACAGAGAACTAAAAGGCTCGATAGGAACCGAAGGAAACCGAGCCATTGAACGACAAATCAACGTAGGCTTCACCTCGCAATCCTTAAGAAGAGAAGAGAACACGAGCCAACTTGACCTAATGGATGAAGAAGAAGATACTTACTGGGAACAGCAGGCACACTTCGAAGATAGATTACAGAGATCAAACAACGACCAGAATAAGGAACTAACCGAGGTTCGCGAGGCAATGGTGCGAGCCGCCACCGAGGTAAAGGCGTTTAAGTCACAAGTACACAAGGCAATTAGCTCGGCACCCGAAATAGGCCGCATGTTGGAAGAAACTCAGAAGACACCGTTCACAGCTCGGATAACAAGGACGAAAATCTCCAACCCTAGAAAAATTCGAGTTTCGTTCTATGAGGAAACTACCGATCCAAAAGCTCATATAATGGCTTTTCGCATCGCCGTGGGGTGAGCCAATCTTAGCGAAAACGAGAGAGACGCCGGGTTTTGCCTCTTGTTCGTGGAACATCTCAAAGGAGCAGCCCTGGAATGGTTCTCTCGCCTCGGCCGTAACTCAATCGACAGTTTCGATCAACTATCCTCTGCTTTTCTCAAACACTATTCGATGTTTATGGATCGCGGTACTTCCGATGCCGACCTGTGGACACTATCTCAGGGCCGGACCGAATCATTGCGAAGTTTTATGGAGCACTTCAAAAAGATCATCTCTAAAGTCGACGGCGTAAGCGACAAAGCCGCCCTAACTGCCCTAAGGAAATCACTATGGTACGAGTCACATTTCAGGGAGGAAATTGCTTTGAACCAGCCGCTGACTATTCAAGATGCATTACATTGGGCTTTGGATTTTATTGTCAACGAATAAGAAATAAAAGTTCTGTCACAACGCTACAGACCAGCAAAAACAACGGGCAGAAGCAACATATAAAATACCGTCGCGACACCGCCGAATATCAAGAAAACCTCGTAGAACGGTAGTTTTGTCCATCACGAGGGTCCGGCTTCGGCGGAGCACACAACTACCACGTAGAAACCGGACGAGGGAAGCTACCCTAGAACACTTGGAAAAGAAGTACGAGCACGTACGATGAAAATGCTTACTGTGAACATCATCATCAATACGGACATCTAACTGCAAATTGTAGAAGCCTCGGCTTACTGCTTGCGGCTAAACTTACCGAGGGGAAATTAGGTGGCACAGTCAGCTTAAAAGACTTCGAACGGAAAGACGAGGTAAAACAATCTCGTCTAGAAGACCGACCCGACAAGCCAGCCAAAAGGGAGCGACGAGATGACGAAGCAAATCAGCAAGGACCCCGGAGAAGAATCAACATGATAATGGGAGGATCCCAATTCTGTATAGACACAGTCTCCGCGAGTAAAGATTTTCAACGCCGAGCAGTTTCTAGCACCACTTGGATTGCGCCCACCAATGTCCCAAACAACGTAATCTCATTCAAACAGAAGGAAGCAGTCGGCATTGAGCAACCACATAACGACCCGTTAGTCATCGAGCTGGTTGTAGCGGACCATGATGTCGCCAGAGTGCTGATCGATATGGGCAGTTTCGTAGACGTTATTTTTCGCGAAACTCTGCGACGCATGGAAATCAACCTCTCTGAGGTAACATCAACTCTGAAGCCACTGACGGGATTTTCGGGAGAAACAACAATGATCCTTGGGACAATCAGGTTGCCTGTACTCGCCGGTGGAGTAACAAAGATAGTGAAGTTTTCAGTAGCCAACCACCCCGCCATACAACGTCATCATGAGAACTTCCTGGATAAACTCTATGCGAGCAGTTCCATCGACATACCATCTCTACATAAAATTTCCAACGCCGAGCGGAAACAAAACAATACGCGGAAACCAGAAAAAATCCTGAATTTTTTTCTGGCCGAACATAAGCTCTGAAATCCGGTGACCGAACAGAGCACAAAAGCCAAACGAAGGAAATGAAAAAGAATCGGGAGGAAGCGAAAGAGCTGGCTAAGCTGTTATAGCAATTACAGATCGCGGAGGCACAGGAGGAAAAATGCGAGCCAACGTGCGACCCCGTAGTGTCAATTCGCATAGACGACGAACATCCGGAGCGGTGTGTCGAGATAGGAGCCGAGCTGGAGGACGATCTTAAAGCAGAACTAATCTCCTTCTTAAGGACGAACGTACAAACGTTCGCTTGGGCAGTCGAAGATATGCCTGGTATTAGTATCGATGTAACGCCCCATGAACTAAACATGGACCCAACTTTCAAACCTGTGAAGCAGGAAAGGAGAAAAATTAGGACCGGAAAGAGCGAAGGCGGTAAATGAAGAAATTGAGCGATTGCTGAAAGTGGGGTCGATCACCGAGGTGAAATATCCAGACTGGCTCGTGAACCCTGTAGTGGTAAAGAAGAAGAATGGAAACTGGAGAGTATGCATCGATTTTATCGACCAAAACAAAGCATGTTCGAAGGATAGTTTCCTATTACCACACATAGACCATTTAGTCGAGGCAACGGCTGTAAAAAAATTACTATCATTCATGGATGCCTTCTGAGGATACAACCAGATCTTGATGAATCCCTAGGACAGGGAGAAGACAATGTTCATAACAGATCGTGGAACATACTGCTACAAAGTGATGCCATTTGGTCTCAAGAATGCTAGAGCAACTTATGAACGATTGGTAAACAAAATGTTCTCGCGACAGCTCGGAATAACGATGGAGGTATACATCGATGACATTCGCTTCGTGCAAAGTATGCGCCGCGGCCAGTTGCCTCTTCAATGAAACTATATCGGCAGATTTCCTTGCCTTGGTAGCTTCCTGCTTCATGCACAGGTTGCCGACCCCAGCTAGTTCCCATTTAAGAAACGCCTTTTCTTTCTCAAGGGCGTTAATCTGATCTGAAGAGGACGCGAGCTTGGCAACACGTGTGGGCAAGATCGTCGAGTTTGGCCTTCATCTCCTCGGCATCCTTTTTCGCCTCGGCAACACGACGTTTATCTTTCCTCGCTGTTTGTCATATGGCGACTATCTTGTTAATCGACGCCATAAACTACGAAACCAGAAGATTAAATGTCAGAATTCTACTTGAAAGATCTTTTAAACAACGACCAGAAATAATTACCTTGATACCGCACAAAGACATGTCGGTATACAAAGCACTCTCAACGAGACTATCAACGGGAGGGAGACGATCACCAGGACATCTGATCGAAGAAACAAGGGAGGCCGAGGCAACAACACTCTGAAAATAGGCTCGCTTCCACATGTTTGAACAAAATTGCCGCAGGATTAGAGACGTCGGCTCGTCTTTTCTTCTTCTCGGCATTCTCTTCAGCAATGCCTTTCCCTTTATTGGAGCATGGAGTAGGACGCTTCTGAGACTACGACTTAGCTTTAGTAGATTGACTAGGAGCAGGGGTGGAGTTGGCACCATCTTGTACTAATGCGGGACCACCCCGGGATGCCTCAGCATTGGCAGCATCTTGAGCTATCTCGTTATTAACTCGATCCTCATTAGGGGCTAAACTGACAGTAGCCGGCTGAACATGTCCAGAAGTTACCTCGGCATTCTCAGGCACATCGACCCCCTCAGCTTTCTGTCCCTGAAACGCTTCAAGCTCTTTCTTCTTCTGAGCCTGCTTGTCGCGAATTGTCATCCACTTTCCCATAATTTCGACAATATGCAGACGAGGTGCCAGAGAAGATTATGAGCTGGTGGACACGTCAACACCGGCGAAGCGAGCCCTTGCCTTCTCTACGCGCGCTAAGGAAAAATATTTCTCCCAATGAGTCCTTCGACCGGTGAGAGTGTCTCTGAGAAGATAAGTGTCCTCGGGAAAGGTGGAGAGCAAGTGATTAACTGCAAAAAATAATAACAATAAATAATAGTTAGAAACTTGGAAAGACGAAGTAAAACCTTGAAGAATCTAAGGGCAGCTACCGATAGGTCCCCAGCTTGTCTTGACTTTTCCAAGGCAATCCCCAGCAATCGCTGCGTCAGTTATTGGGACGTAGAAGAAATGGCCCGCCCAGTCATGGGCTTTGCTCTTAAACCCTTCAATTATCTTACACTGCTTCTTAGGCGAGATGTAGTACGATCGGGACTTCGAAACCTTTCGAAAGGAGAGTAGATGTTGCAGATGTCGAACCTTTAGTTCGGCATCACACTCGAAGCTCAACACCAAAATACCGACCAGATGGCACATTCCCCTCGGGGTAATTTGGTTAAGGGCTAACCCGTGCTTTTTCAGAAATCGCACTATCAGGCCCGGGATTGGATACCAGGATCTAATCATTTTTCTACCAAGCTCCCAAGGAGAATCAGCCGAGGCAAAGGAATCTCGCAATTCTTCAGACGAAGACATAACAGGCTTGAACGGCCGATCGATGAAGATTGATCTGCAAATTCAAAGAAACCACCGTAGGATGATGAAGATAGATCCAAAAAATGCAAAGCGACGGCGGTGAGCCGACAGAGAACTTAAATAAGTAAGAGAGAGAGAGGAGAGAGAGGAGAGAGCTCCACCTTTGGAAAATTTGAGGATGCGAAGTAAGAAAATGCTTAGCGATTTATAGAAAAAAACCTAGGATTTTGGCGCATGGGTGTACGCACCTTGGGAACCGGTGAAGACGTTTCGAGTTTCTGAGAGAAATGATTACCTGACAACATGTGTACCCAATTCCCAAGAAGACTCAATCATTATGGTCAGGCCGAAGCAGTCTGATTTTTTGCTCGACACAACTCCCGTATCTTAAACTCCGGCGCGTTACTAACATCAGCTCGGCGATCACGTTCCGTGCCCAACATGTTGATTTTTAACTCGGCAACTTAACCTCGTCATAATCATTTATAATATAACGAGCTGGGGGGGGGATAACTGTTGGGGTCATTTTCCACCTAAACAAGATCAATAGTTGGAGCACGATAGACCGAGACAAACAACAGCATTTGCAGAGGCAGTCCACAAGCACGCGCCGAGGCAAACAACAGCATCCATCGGGGTAACCTACAGCACGCGCCGAGGCAAGCATGACCTGACACCAAGGCAATCAGGCGCGTGTCACAACGGATTTTGTTCTAGCAGGCCGAAGGAAACTACCTCGCCTTTAGGCCAAAGCAGTCAAAATGGGCTGAGGCAAGTTTCAGAAAACATTGTTTTCGCTAAAGACAGTCGAGATGAGAAGGAAAATACAAGTTTCCGAAGGAAAAGGAAAATTTACAGTATCCCCGTTAAGACGGTATAATCTGAAGTCTATAAAAGAGGAGAAGCGCATTCGAAGAGAGGGAGACAACAAAATAGAGAGACAGAGCAATAAACCCCATATTCTAAAAGCTTTGGTTATCAACAATAAAAACCATCTTTGAATCTTTTTCTGCAATCAATACTTAGAATTTTTCGTTCCCTTAAAAGTCTTAACAAAAGTTAATTGTGAGAACTTTGGCATCCATAGTCGTTGTGGGAGTCGAAATCAACACAATTAGAATTTGTCGGAGGTTTGTTAAGGGGGATGAAATTTCTGCGGATGAACCACGAACGGAGAGATCCAAAGATGGTTTTTATTAAGCTGTGTCGAAAAGCTTTCGTACAAGAGTTTGAGAGCAAAAAAGTCTAGGGTTTTTTGCTAAGTAAATTGCGTCCTCCCCTTTTTCAAGAGATGTACATGGATATATATACTAGTTTTAGTCGGCCAGGTCAATCCTAAAGAGATAAGGAAAACTTCCTAATCCTTTGGAATTTTTGTTTTAGTAAGTCGGCTTGACTTCGTGGGCCTTTGCATCGTTGTAGGCCGAAGATGGGCTTGTTGTCTTAGTATAGAAATGACTTCGGCCGCGTCGTCTTCTGGCTTCGTATAGACTTGACTTCGGCCAGACAGTTTCGTATGAAATTGGCTTCGGCCAGGATTGTCTTCGGCAGCTTTGACTTCGGCCAGACAGTTTCATATAGAAATGACTTCGGCCAGGCAACTTCGTATAGATTTGACTTCGGCAAGACAGTTTCGTATAGAAATGACTTCGGCCATGTCGTCTTCTGGCTTTGTATAAACTTGACTTCGGCCAGGCAACTTCGTATAGATTTCACTTCGGCAAGACAGTTTCGTATAGATATGACTTCGGCCGCATCGTCTTCTGGCTTCGTGTAAAATTGACTTCGGCCAGACAGTTTCGTATAAAAATGACTTCGGCCAGACAGTTTCGTATGGTTTTGACTTCGGCCAGACAGTTTCGTATGGTTTTCACTTCGGCCAGACAGTTTCGTATGGTTTTGACTTCGGCCAGACAGTTTCGTATGGAATTAACTTCGGCCAGACAGTTTCGTATGGATTTGACTTGGGCCAGATAGTTTCGTACGGTTTTCACTTCGGAAAGGCAGTTTGGCCGAAGTGGATTGCTTGGCCAAAGTGGATTGCTTGGCCGAAGTGGACTGCTTGGCCGAAGTGGACAGCATGGCCGAAGTGGATTGCTTGGCCGAAGTGGACTTCTTGGCCGAAGTGGACTGCTTGGCCGAAGTGGACTGCTTGGCCGAAGTGGACAGCTTGGCCGAAGTGGACAGCTTGGCCGAAGTGGACAGCTTGGCCGAAGTGGACAGCTTGGCCGAAGTGGACAGCTTGGCCGAAGTGGACAGCCTGGCCGAAGTGGACAGCCTGGCCGAAGTGGACTGCTTGGCCGAAGTGGACAGCTTGGCCGAAGTGGACAGCCAGGCCGAAGTGGACTGCCTGGCCGAAGTGGACAGCCTGGCCGAAGTGGACAGCCTGGCCGAAGTGGACAGCTTGGCCGAAGTGGACAGCTTGGCCGAAGCGGACAGCTTGGCCGAAGCGGACAGCTTGGCCGAAATTGACTGCGTGGCCGAAGTGGACAGCTTGGCCGAAGTGCTTGTTGGCCGAAGTGGAGGCGTTTGCCGAAGTGAAAGCCGTGCCGAAGTGAAGTTTTGCCGAAGTGGACCCTTGCCGAAGTGAAGGCATTTGCCGATGTGGGCTGCGCCGAAGTGGAGCAGGAGCTGTGCCGAAGTCTCCCTTGTGCCGAAGTGAGCTATCGCGTGTGCCGATGTGAACCTGACCGATGTCTCCCTTGTGCCGAAGTGAGCTATCGCGTGTGCCGAAGTGAGCCGTTTAGCCGACGTGAACTTCGCCGATGTCCCCCTTGTGCCGAAGTGAGCTATCGCGTGTGCCAACGTGAACTTCGCCGA
Source organism: Pseudoturritis turrita (assembly GCA_900406555.1). NCBI lineage: Eukaryota > Viridiplantae > Streptophyta > Magnoliopsida > Brassicales > Brassicaceae > Pseudoturritis > Pseudoturritis turrita. The sequence continues at coordinate 16,180 of OVBL01000438.1, read as the reverse complement.
TGTCTCCCTTGTGCCGATGTTGCTCACCGAAGTGGAGCTCCTTCGCCGAAGTGACGTTGCCGATGTCGTGGATCATTGCCGAAGCCGCGGGTTATTGCCGAAGCCGTGGGTCATTGCCGAAGCCAAGGCTTGCCGAAGCCAAGGCTTGCCGATGCCAAGGCTTGCCGATGTGAGCTATTGCCGAAGTGTCCCGTTTGGCCGACGTGAACTTCGCCGATGTCTCCCTTCTTTGCCGATGTGGCTCGCCGAAGTGGAGATCCTTCGCCGAAGTGGCGTTGCCGATGTCGTGGATCGTTGCCAAAGCCAAGGCTTGCCTAAGCCAAGGCTTGCCGATGCCAAGGCTTGCCGATGCCAAGGCTTGCCGATGCCAAGGCTTGCCGATGTGGGCTGTTGCCAAAGCCAGGGATTGCCAAAGCCAAGGCTTGCCGATGCCAAGGCTTGCCGATGTGAGCTGTTGCCGAAGCTAGGGCTTGCCAAAGCCAGGGCTTGCCGAAGTGGGCTATTTCCGAAGCCATGGCTTGCCGAAGCCAAGGCTTGCCGAAGCCAAGGCTTGCCGATGCCACGGCTTGCCGATGCCACGACTTGCCGATGTGGCTGTTGCCGAAGCTAGGGCTTGCCGATGTGACCATGCCCCAAGGCTTGCCTAAGTGAAGACAGGGCTTGCCTAAGTGAAGACAATGTTTGCCTAAGTGAAGACAAGGCTTGCCTAAGTGGAGACAAAACTTGCCTAAGTGAAGACTAAGCCTTGCCGAAGTGACGACCAAGCTTGCCGAAGTGACGACCAAGCTTGCCGATGTTGCCATGCTTGCCGAAGTCTCCATCTTTTGCCAAAGTCTCCACGCTTAGCCGAAGTGAAAACCAAGCCTTGCCGAAGTGATGACCAAGCTTGCTGAAGTCTCTTTCTTGCCGATGTGACCATGCCCCAAGGCTTGCCTAAGTGAAGACAAGGCTTGCCTAAGTGGAGACAAGGCTTGCCTAAGTGGAGACAAGGCTTGCCTAGGCGGAGACAAAGCTTGCCTAAGTGGAGACAAGGCTTGCCTAAGCAGAGACGAGGCTTTCCTGAGCAGAGACAAGGCCTGCCTAAGTGGAGCCAAGGCTTGCCTAAGTGGAGACAAGGCTTGCCTAAGCGGAGACAAAGCTTGCCAAAGTGGAGACAAGGCTTGCCTAAGCGGAGACAAAGCTTGCCTAAGTGGAGACAAAGATTGCCTAAGTCTTTCCTTTCTCCACCGAAACGACCTAGGCACAATTTCAGCCTTGTCCGATTCTTCGCATTTCCACACTTAGCCATTTTTCCATTGATCGCAGCTGGGTGGGTTTTGACCCCAACATTTAGCCCCCCAGCTCGGTAGTTTCAGTGATGATAGTGCCGAGGTAGAGGAAGTCCAAGCTGGGATCAATGCGCCGTGTTGATTGGTACGAGCTCCATTGACATGACACCGAGTCCGTCGTTCTTGATATTCTACCAAACTTGATTACGTTGAATTTGCTGAGCCAGGTTCCTTATTGCCGATCCGAAGCTTCGTGTTTTGTTGAAAGTCCTTTTTTGCCGAAGATTTTTCCGCCCAAAAAATTCTCGCCGAAGTGATTTTGCCGAAAAATTTACCACCGAAAAATTCTCGCCGAAGTGATTTTGCCGAAAACTTACCACCGAAAAATTCTCGCCGAAGTGATTTTTTGCCAAAAACTCTTCTGCCGAAAAATTCTCTCCGAATTGGTTTTTGCCGAAAACTCTTCCGCCGAAAAATTCTCGCCGAACTGATTCTTCTTGTGTTTTCGCCGAAGGAGCTGTGTGTTGGGTCTTAGGCAACCAAATTCGTCTCCGGCTCGGCTCAGAAGTGGCAAAGAAATTTCAGGCAAAGGTTGATCGAGCCGAGGAGAAGATTCAGAGCTTAAGCGGGTTGTCGAAAAATAGCATGGTCGATCTCGCCCAAGTCGATGGTAACCTTGAACTGATTGCGTTGCTTCGTGGTGACGAACCCCCCTCGTTAGAGGCCGGAGTTGAGAAACTCCAAGGGTGGAAAGCTAGGTATGATGGTGCTACGACGAGTTCGACAAGTTGGTAACCGAGTAGAAGAGCGGCTTGGTGGTTTCACCGATTTCTGGAGATTCGGCCAATGTTATGCTAGGTAACGAGTCCGTCGAAGCGTTAGCGGTGAGTGTCAGGGTTCGCGCTTTCACGGATCCAACAGGGGTACTCCTGGTTTGGCTTCGCTTGGTTTGAAGAGGGCTTCCGAATCCAGGACGATGACCGAATCCTCCGATGCCTAACCCGTTACTGAGGAGGTGCCAAAGACTACAGCTTGGCTTATCTCATTTTATGTCGTTGTGCTTGACTTTATTTGGACATGGTGCCTGTATGGCTTTATCCGTATCAACTTGTTATGTTTGCCTTGTGGCTTTTGCTTTTTGTTGTGTTGTTTCTTTGTTTCCGAAACTCATTGCTGAATGCTTTTTATCCAAGGAGGATCGATCTGTTTCACTGTACCGTGTGTTAACGTTAATGCCAATGATTCGTTTGTTGGGTTTAAGATGATCATTCTGATTAACGGATATGTTAATGTAAACATATATGCTCCGATAATGAGCATAGGTGTTTCGACCAACGATTTGTTTGTTGGGTTTTCAGATAAACATTTCGGTTTACGGATACGCTACCATAAGCATATCCGCTCCGACAATGGACACGTAGTACTGTTGTGACCAACGATTTGTTTGTTGGGTTTAAGATGACCATTTTGGTTTACGGATACGCTACCGTAAGCATATCCGCTCCGACAATGGACATGTAGTACTGTTGCGACCAACGATTCGTTTGTTGGGTTTTGGATGAGCATTTCGATTTACGGATACGTTACCATAAACATGTCCGCTCCGACAATGGACATCTAGTACTGTTGCGACCAACGATTCGTTTGTTGGGTTTAAGACGAACATTTCGGTTTACGGATACGCTACCGTAAGCATATCCGCTCCGACAATGGACATATACATTTATATAGCGCGCGCTTTTAATCCGCTAGGATGTAATAGTTGATCCGTAAATGATGTAGTAGTTCGTTGCTGTGGCCAGCAGCAACGAGAGTGAGATGAGGTGCCTGTTTAGTTAGGACTTTGAGTAATCCGTGAAGGATGCGAATGGGATGCATGTTTTTGTTAAGGCTTTAGTAACCCGTGAAGGATGTGGTATGATGATCTTAGCTTCGAAAAGCTTGTATTAAGTAGCCTTAACGCCTATTGTGAAGGTGGGAGTATACGAGTATACGTACCCACTCCCCCCCTTTTTTTAAAGAGGGGGGAAACTGAACCCATCTGAAGACGAGCTGCCTACGTACCCTTTCCAGGGATTAAGCCGCCCCGTAGTTCGTGTGAAGTGACTCAGTGATCCGTAAAACTTTCCTTTGATAGCTCGTTCTTAGGTTGCTGATCCAGCTTGGCTCTCTTTTCCTTCGTCTTCGTGTTAAGCTCCGCTACGGGATTTCTGAGCTTATGCTCGGCCATAACACAAATTCGGGACTCCTTCTGATTTCCACAAATGGTTTGGATACCATTAGGCGTTGAGAACTTTATGCACATATGGTATGTTAAGGCCACGGCGCGCATCGTATTTAACCAAGGGGTTCCCATAATAACGTTGTAGATTGCTTGCTGATCGGCGACCGAAAACTCCATGATTTTGGTTAACTCTCTAGCCTGAACAGGTAGCTTGATTGTTCCGATTATCATTGTCGTTTCTCCGGAGAATCCAGTCAGTGGTTTTGGAGTTGCCGTTACTTCGGATAGGTCGACGTTTATTCTTCTGAGAGTCTCTTTGAATATTATATCCACCGTGCTTCCCGTGTCTACCAACACTCTGGCCACATCACAATCATTGATGATTAGCTCGATTACGAGAGGGTCATCGTGAGGTTTGTCGATTCCGGTAGTCTCCCTTTCTTCAAATGTGATGACATCATTTGGGAACTTAGAAGGCTCGGACCAATTGACGCTGACGTCGGCTCTTCGTTGAAAAGCTTTAATCGATGAGACGGTGTCTGAGCAATAGTGAGATCCGCCCATTATCATATTTATTCTTCTTCTTGTCCTAGCTTGCGGGGCGTCGTCATCTTGCCTCCCTCGCTTAAGAAGGTCTTCATTCACCTGCTCGGAGAGGTTCGCGTTGGTATCCATGTCAAAATCCTTGAGGCTAATATCACCTTTGAGTTTGCCAGCTGCCAACTTTGCAGCGAGTTTTAATCCCAGAATACGGCAATTTGCAGTCGAATGTCTGAAGATATGGTGATGTTCGCAATAAGCCGTTTCATCGTAAGTTCCTTGGCCCCTGGTCCACATGCTACTCCATGTACCACTTTTTTGGTCTTGGCCTCCTCCTTGACCGTATCCTGACGAGTCAACTTGGTAATTATGGGCTCCTTTGAAACCTCCTTCGTGCTGGATATATTCAGAATCATGGTTGCCCTTTTTGTTGTTTAGTGGGTTCGGAGCAAAGGGAGGATAGTTCGTGGACTTCGCCTTTCCGTGTTTTTGGGCTAGGATCTTCACTTCTTCTTCGTTGGAGGCAAAGTCCGTCGCTCGGTGCAATGCATCCTGGATCGTGGTTGGTACGTTCAGCGCAATCTCCTTCCGAAAATCGGAGTCGAACCACAGGGCTTTCTTTAACGCTTGAAGTGCGGCTTCATCACTTATTCCTTCTCCTTCGACATTACTGACTTGAACCGTCCGATGAAGGTTCGCAATGTCTCGTTCTGTCCTTGCCCCATGGTCCACAGATCCGCATCGGATGTTCGGCGTTCCATGAATATAGCATGATGTCTAAGGAATGCCGACGACAGCTGATTGAAATTGTCGATCAAATTTCTTCCCAGCCTGGAGAACCATTGGAGAGCTGGGCCTTTAAGGTGCTCAACGAACAAGAGACATTGTCCAGCGTCTTCTTCTCCTTCTCTGAAGTTCGCTCGTCCCATTGCTATTGCGAAGGCGGTCAAGTGCTCCTTTTGATCAGTTTTACCTTCGTAGACTGGTATCTTCATCTTCCCCGGATCAGAAACCTTTGCCTTAGTGATTCGAGTCGTGAATGGGGTGTTCTGGGCTTCTTCAAGCACTCGGTCGAGTTCGGGAGCCTTGCTAGTAGCCCTATGCATCTGAGATCGAACGAATTTCATGCCTGCTCGGATTTCGGCCATCTCCTCCTTTTGGGTTCGGATTATCGCTTTGCGCTCTTCTTCGATTTGGGCTCGCTGGGCCCAGAGGATGTCCTCCTCCTCTTCGGTGAGGTCCTGATTGTGGCCAAGGGTGGTGTTGCTTCGTTCGTTTTGAGCTTGGATCGCACCCGCGAGTTCAGCTTCGCGGCGGTGTTCCGAGTCGCGTTCACCCTCTGGGTTGTCCTTCAGGTTGATCACTGGGTTCGTTCCGCCCATAGTTTGCGTGTTTGCCTCCTGCGGCGTCGTGTTCAGCCCAGCGGTCGTGGTTGGGTGGTTTGTAGGGAACAATCCGCCTTGGGTTCTCGGCGCATGGTGGGGTGTTGAGAAATCGAGGGCCGTTGGGTTGAGACGTCGAAGAGGGCGCCTCATTAGGTCAACTCCTGAGCCTCTCCCATGGGCTCGACTTGCCGTTGTAAGGACTTCGAGCTTGTCGGTCATCGTTGTGTTTAGCTTGTCTTGCTCTTCCGCCTTCTTGAGCAGCGTTTCCAGCATCGTCTTGATCTGTGACAGGGCCTCTGGGTTCGTCTCCACGACTGTGGGCATTGGTGTATCTGTTGCTCCAGATGCATCTATCCCCGTGTCCTGCGGGTCGTCGGTTCGTCCGTCGCTGGTCATCTTCTTCGAATCGTTCGTGCGGTGGTTCCTTGGAGTAAGAAAGTTTCAATTTCCCCCTCCTTCTAGCGCCAAATTGTGGGAGTCAAAATCAACACAATTAGAATTTGTCGGAGGTTTGTTAAGGGGAATGAAATTTCTGCGGATGAACCACGGACGGAGAGATCCAAAGATGGTTTTTATTAAGCTGTGTCGAAAAGCTTTCGTACAAGAGTTTGAGAGCAAAAAAGTCTAGGGTTTTTTGCTAAGTAAATTGCGTCCTCCCCTTTTTCAAGAGATGTACATGAGATAAGGAAAACTTCCTAATCCTTTGGAATTTTTGTTTTAGTAAGTCGTCTTGACTTCGTGGGCCTTTGCATCGTTGTAGGCCGAAGATGGGCTTGTTGTCTTAGTATAGAAATGACTTCGGCCGCGTCATCTTCTGGCTTCGTATAGACTTGACTTCGGCCAGACAGTTTCGTATGAAATTGGCTTCGGCCAGGATTGTCGTCGGCAGCTTTGACTTCGGCCAGACAGCTTCGTATAGAAATGACTTCGGCCAGGCAACTTCGTATAGATTTGACTTCGGCAAGACAGTTTCGTATAGAAATGACTTTGGTCACGTCTTCTTCTGGCTTTGTATAGACTTGACTTCGGCCAGGCAACTTCGTATAGATTTGACTTCGGCGAGATAGTTTCATATATATATGACTTCGGCCGCATCGTCTTCTGGCTTTGTGTAAAATTAACTTCGGCCAGACAGTTTCGTATAAAAATGACTTCGGCCAGACAGTTTCGTATGGTTTTGACTTCGGCCAGTTTTGTATGGTTTTCACTTTGGCCAGACAGTTTCGTATGGTTTTGACTTCGGCCAGAAAGTTTCCTATGGAATTAACTTCGGCCAGACAGTTTCGTATGGTTTTGACTTCGGCCAGACAGTTTCGTATGGTTTTTACTTCGGCAAGGCAGTTTGGCCGAAGTGGACAGCTTGGCCGAAGTGGACAGCCTGGCCGAAGTGGACTGCCTGGCCGAAGTGGACTGCTTGGCCGAAGTGGACAGCTTGGCCGAAGTGTACAGCCTGGCCGAAGTGGACTGCCTGGCCGAAGTGGACAGCCTGGCCGAAGTTGACAGCCTGGCCGAAGTGGACAGCTTGGCCGAAGTGGACAGCTTGGCCGAAGTGGACAGCTTGGCCGAAGAGGACAGCTTGGCCGAAATTGACTGCGTGGCCGAAGTGGACAGCTTGGCCGAAGTGCTTGTTGGCCAAAGTTGAGGCGTTTGCCGAAGTGAAGGCCGTGCCGAAGTGGACCCTTGCCGAAGTGAAGGCCCTTGCCGATGTGGGCTGCACCGAAGTGGAGCAGAAGCTGTGCCGAAGTCTCCCTTGTGCCGAAGTGAGCTATCGCGTGTGCCGACGTGAACCTCACCGATGTCTCCCTTGTGGCGAAGTGACCTATCGCGTGTGCCAAAGTGAGCCGTTTGGCCGACGTGAACTTCGCCGATGTCCCCCTTGTGCCGAAGTGAGCTATCGCGTGTGCTGACGTGAACTTCGCCGATGTCTCCCTTGTGCCGATGTGGCTCGCCGAAGTGGAGCTCATTCGCCGAAGTGACGTTGCTGATGTCGTGGATCGTTGCCGAAGCCGCGGGTTGTTGCCGAAGCCGTGGGTCATTGCCGAAGCCAAGGCTTGCCGAAGCCAAGGCTTGCCGATGCCAAGGCTTGCCGATGTGAGCTATTGCTGAAGTGTCCCATTTGGCCGACGTGAACTTCACCGATGTCTCCCTTCTTTGCCGATGTGGCTCGCCGAAGTGGAGCTCCTTCGCCGAAGTGGCGTTGCCGATGTCATGGATCGTTGCCGAAGCCAAGGCTTGCCTAAGCCAAGGCTTGCCGATGTGGGCTGTTGCCGAAGCCAGGGCTTGCCGAAGCCAAGGCTTGCCGATGCCAAGGCTTGCCGATGTGAGCTGTTGCCGTAGCTAGGGCTTGCCGAAGCCAGGGCTTGCCGAAGTGGGCTATTTCCAAACCAAGGCTTGCCGAAGCCAAGGCTTGCCGATGCCACGGCTTGCCAATGTGGGTTGTTGCCGAAGCCAGGGCTTGCCGATTTGACCATGCCCCAATGCTTGCCTATGTGAAGACAGGGCTTGTCTAAGTGAAGACAAGGCTTGCCTAAGTGAAGACAAGGCTTGCCTAAGTGGAGACAAACCTTGCCTAAGTGAAGACTAAGCCTTGCCGAAGTGACGACCAAGCTTGCCGAAGTGACGACCAAGCTTGCCGATGTTGCCATGCTTGCCGAAGTCTCCATCTTTTGCCGAAGTCTCCACGCTTAGCCAAAGTGAAAACCAAGCCTTGCCGAAGTGACGACCAAGCTTGCCGAAGTCTCTTTCTTGCCGATGTGACCATGCCCCAAGGCTTGCCTAAGTGAAGACAAGGCTTGCCTAAGTGAAGACAAGGCTTGCCTAAGTGGAGACAAGGCTTGCCTAAGTGGAGACAACGCTTGCCTAGGCGGAGACAAAGCTTGCCTAAGTGGAGACAAGGCTTGCCTAAGCAGAGTCGAGGCTTGCCTGAGCAGAGACAAGGCCTGCCTAAGTGGAGCCAAGGTTTGCCTAAGTGGAGACAAGGCTTGCCTAAGCGGAGACAAAGCTTGCCAAAGTGGAGACAAGGCTTGCCTAAGCAGAGACAAAGCTTGCCTAAGTGGAGACAAAGATTGCCTAAGTCTTTTCTTTCTCCGCCGAAGTCTCCACGCCGAGGTGAGCCAAAGCTTGCCGATGTCTCCTCTTTGCCAAAGTGGAGCAGAGCTTGGTTGGAATGGCCTATCTCGTGCTCAAGCGGACTCGTACAGAAACGACCTAGGCACAATTTCAGCCTTGTCCGATTCTTCGCATTTCCACACTTAGCCATTTTTCCATTGACCGCAGCTGGGTGGGTTTTGACCCCAACAGTCGTGGCCGAAATCGTGGCCGAAGTCATGGCCGAAGTCACGGCCGAAGTCGTGGCCGAAATCGCGGTCGAATTCATGGCCGAAATCGTGGCCAAAGTTACGGCCAAAGTCAATTTCATACGAAGTCGTGGCCGAAGTCAATTTCATACGAAGTCGTGGCCGAAGTCAATTTCATACGAAGTCGTGGCCGAAGTCACGGCCGAAGTCGTGGCCGAAGTCACGGCCGAATTCGTGGCCGAAGTTACGGCCGAAGTCAATTTCATACGAAGTCGTGGCCGAAGTCAATTTCATACGAAGTCGTGGCCGAAGTCAAGTTCATACGAAGTCATGGCCGAAGTCAATTTCATACGAAGTCATGGCCGAGGTCAATTCTATACGAAGTCATGGCCGAAGTCAATTTCATACGAAGTCGTGGCCGAAGTCAATTTTATACCCAAGTCATGGCCGAAGTCAATATTATACGAAGTCATGGCCGAAGCCAATTCTATACGAAGTCATGGCCGAAGCCAATTCTATACGAAGTCACGGCCGAAGTTAATTCTATACGAAGTCATGGCTGAAGCCAATACGGCTGAAGTCGATAAAGCCGATCCCAATCCTGGCATAAGCAATGGGCCAAGCAGAATATGCAAACTTGCGGGTTGAAGCAACAAGTCCATCTTCAGCTGATATCAATACGAAGGCCCATGAAGCCAAGCCGACTCAGCTAAACGAAAATCCCGAAGGATTAGGAAGTTTTCCTTATCCCTTTGGAATTGGCACGTCCGACTCATGGGATAAGGAAAACTGTCTCTTGAAAATCCCGAAGGATTATATATATATATATATATATATCTATGTACATCTCTTTAAAAAGGGATCCGCAATTTTACCAAGCAAAAACTCTGTACTTTTGCTCTCATACAAAAAGCTTTCTAAACAGCTTAATAAAATAACCATATTTGGATCTTCGTGTTTGTGGTTTTAATCTCAGAAGTTTCAGATCTCTCTAAAAGTCTTGACAAATTTAATTGGTGTGGATTTACACTCCCACAATAGTGATGGGCCGAGCCAATTTCAAGGAAAGAGAAAAAGATGCTGGCTTTTGTCTCCTATTCGTGGAGCACCTCAAAGGCGTAGCTCTCCAATGGTTTTCTAGACTCGAGCGGAATTCCATTGACGATTTCCAACAACTGTCTGCCATTTTCCTTAAACATTATTCCATGTTTATGGATCGAGGAGCCTCTGACGCCGACCTTTGGACGTTGACTCAAGGATCTACGGAGATGCTGTGAAGCTTCATGGGAAGATTCAAGGCGGTGATATCAAAGGTCGAAGGCGTGAGTGACAAGGCTGCCTTGCTCACTTTAAAGAAGTCGATGTGTTATGAGTCAGAGTTCCGAAAAGAGATCGCTTTGAATGCGCAATCATAGATCCAGGATGCGCTACACTGAGCCTCCAATTTCATTGAACGAGGAAGAGATGAAGGTATTATATCAGAAGTATGGAGTGGCGAAAACGATGGGCCGCTCATTCCAAGCTCCGAACCCGCCGCCTCACAGGAAGAATAATCAAGGAGCCGGATATGTACACCATGAGAAACCCAACTTCGGAGGAGCCCATAACTATCAAGTGGGAACATGCCGAGGCAAAGCACCATGGAATACATGGACATGAAACTCGAGTTCCTACGACGAAAAAGCTTACTGCGAATATCATCACATGCACGGACACTCAACTTTGAACCGCCGAACCCTGGGAATAAAACTCGCGGCAAAAATAGTAGCTTGAGAGCTTGGCGATGCTGTCAGCCTTAAAGATTTCGAACAAGAAGATGAAAAAGATCAGCCTAACCAGACGAACTGGAATAGTGATCCCCCAAGGAAGGAAGGCGAGATGACGAAGCACAGTAGTCGGGTTCTCGGAGAAGGATAAACATGATAATGGGAGGATCGCAATACTGTTCGGACACAGTGTCTTCAATCAAAGCATTCCAGCGGAGAACCGATGCTAGCGTCAACTAGTCAGGGTCCTTCAAACTTCCCAATGATGTAATTTCGTTCGAAGAAAGGGAAACCACCGGCATCGACCGACGCATAATGACCCCCTCGTGATAGAGTTGACTGTCAATGATTGCGACGTCGCCCGAATTCTGATAGACATGGCGAGCTCCGTAGATGTAATCTTCCGAGAAACTCTAAGAAGGATGAACATCGACCTATCCGAAGTCACATCCACTCCAAAACCTCTCACCGAATTTTCAGGGAAAACAACACTGACCCTCGGGACAATTAGACTGCCTGTTGTGGGAGTCGAAATCAACACAATTAGAATTTGTCGGAGGTTTGTTAAGGGGGATGAAATTTCTGCGGATGAACCACGAACGGAGAGATCCAAAGATGGTTTTTATTAAGCTGTGTCGAAAAGCTTTCGTACAAGAGTTTGAGAGCAAAAAAGTCTAGGGTTTTTTCCTAAGTAAAATTTTTGGATCCATTTTTCAAGGGATGTACATAGATATATATAGTCGTTCGAGTTGGCCAGGTCAATCCCCAAGGGATTAGGAAAACTTCCTAATCCTTCGGGATTTCTGTTTTAGCAAGTCGGCTTGGCTTCGTGGGCCTTTGACCCAGCGCGGGCCGAAGATGGGCTTGTCTTCCTTGTATAGAAATGACTTCGGCCGCGTCGTCTTCCACCTTCGTATAAAAATGATTTCGGCCGCGTCGTCTTCTAGCTCCGTATAAAAATGACTTCGGCCGTATCGTCCTCTGTCTTCGTATAAACATGACTTCGGCCGTGTCGTCTTCTGTCTTCGTATAAAAATGACTTCGGCCATGTCGTCTTCTGTCTTCGTATAGAAATGACTTCGGCCGCATCATCTTCCAGCTTCGTATAAAAATGACTTCGGCCGCGTCGTCTTCCAGCTTCGTATAAAAATGACTTCGGCCGCGTTGTCTTCAGGTTTCGTATAGAATCGACTTCGGCCAGACAGTTTTGTATGACTTCGGCCAGACAGCTTCGTATGACTTCGGCCAGGCAGTTTTGTATGACTTCGGCCGGATAGTTTCGTATGGTTTTGACTTCGGCCAAGCAGTCTCGTATGATTTTGACTTTGGCCAAACAGTCTCGTATGATTTTGACTTCGGCCAAGCAGTCTCGTATGATTTTGACTTCGGCCAAGTAGTCTCGTATAGCAATGTCTTTTGGCCGAAGTGGAGCTCGTTGGCCGAAGTGGCCGTCGCCGAAGTTGGCCGAAGTCCCGTATAGATTTAGCCACGGCCGGACAGTTTCGTATGGTTTTGACTTCGGCCAAGCAGTCTCGTATGATTTTGACTTCGGCCAAGCAGTCTCGTATGATTTTGACTTCGGCCAAGCAGTCTCGTATAATTTTGACTTTGGCCAAGCAGTCTCGTATGATTTTGACTTCGGCCAAGCAGTCTCGTATGATTTTGAATTCGGCCAAGCAGTCTCGTATGATTTTGACTTCGGCCAGACAGTTTCGCATAGAAATGTCTTTCGGCCGAAGTGGCCCGCCAAAATCTCCCTTGTGCCGAAGTGACCGTCGCCAAAGTTGGTCGAAGACCGCGGGTTGTTTTGCCAAAGACCGTGGGTCGTGGCCGAAGACCGCGGGTCGTTTTTCCAAAGACCGTGGGTCGTGGCCGAAGACCGCGTGTCGTTTTGCCGAAGACCATGGGTCGTGGCCGAAGACCGCAGGTCATGGCCAAAAACCGCGGGTCATGGCCGAAGTGGCTCCTCTTGCCGAAGTGGCCCGCCAAAGTCTCCCTTGTGCCGAAGTGGCCGTCGCCGCAGTTGGCCGAAGACCGCGGGTTGTTTTGCCGAAGACCGTGGGTCGTGGCCGTAGATCGCGGGTCGTTCTGCCGAAGACCGCGGGTCGTTCTGCCGAAGACCGTGGGTCGTGGCCAAAGACCGCGGGTCATGGCCATAAACCGCGGGTCACGGCCGAAGTGGCTCCTCTTGACAAAGTGGATCGCGTGTTGGCCGAAGTGGAGCTCACGCGTTTTGCCGAAGTGAGCTCGTGTTGGCCGAAGTGGAGTTCACACGTGTTGCCGAAATGGAGCTCGTGTTGGCCAAAGTGGAGCGCGTGTTGGCCGAAGTGGAGCTCACGCATTTTGCCGAAGTGAGCTCGTGTTGGCCGAAGTAGAGCCCGTGTTGGCCGAAGTGGAGCTCACGCGTTTTGCCGAAGTGAGCTCGTGTTGGCCAAAGTGGAGTTCACGCGTTTGCCGAAGTGAGCTCGTGTTGGCCGAAGTGGAGTTCACGCGTGTTGCCGAAGTGGAGCTCGTGTTGGCCGAAGTAGATTTCACGCGTGTTGCCGAAGTGGAGCTTGTGTTGGCCGAAGTGGAGCGCGTGTCGGCCGAAGTGGAGCTCACGCGTTTTGCCGCAGTGAGCTCATGTTGTCTGTAGTGGAGTTGATGCGTGTTGCCGAAGTGGAGCTCGTGTTGGCCGAAGTGGAGCTCACGCGTTTTGCCGAAGTGAGCTCGTGTTGGCCGAAGTGGAGACAAGGCTTGCCTAAGTGGAGGCAAGGCTTGCCTAAGTGGAGACAAGGCTTGCCTAAGCGGAGACAAGGTTTGCATACATCTCTCCCTTCCTTACCGAAGTCTCTGTGCCGAAGTAAAGCTTCCTTGGCCGAAAATGGAGCTGCTTTGGCTAGAATGGCCTCTCTCGTGCTTAAGTGGACTCGTACAGAAATGACTTAGGCACAATTTCGGCCTTGTCCGATCCTTCGTATTTTCACACTTAGCCATCTTCCCATTGATCACAGCTGGGTGGGTTTTGACCCCAACAGTTAGCCCCCCAGCTCGGTAGTCTCAGTGATGATAGTGCCGAGGTAGAGGAAGTCCAAGCTGGGATCAATGTGCTGCGTCGATTGGTACGAACTGAGCCGATGTGACACTGAGTCCGTTGTTCTTGATATCTGCCAGGTTCTCTGTCTTCAGACTGATAAATTTTTTCCAGTAGAAATTTCTTCACTCAACTGTGTTCTGGCACAGCTTCCAATGTATGATGACATCACCTTTTGCTTTATGAGCCTATATATGCTCCCCCTTCTCCTCACTTCCTCTTCACTTCTTCACTTCTCAAAAATCTCAAGGTAACTTCTCTCCTCCCTTCTCTCTCCTTTTCTTGAAGATTTGTTTCTTTTTAGGTTGTTTTGTTGTGTTTTTTTTTGTCTCTGAGATTGTTTTCGGCCGAAGTCTTCTCTGTCGATGTAGTCTTTTGCCGAAGTGGTGCTCGGCCGAAATCCTTTTTTGCCGAAGTGATTTCCTTTGCTGGGTGAAATGGAGAGTCCTTTCAATGTAAAAATCGAGATGGAGAACTGGAGTTCCGATTGCGTTAGGATGAGGCAAGACGCGAGTCTTCGGGCGTGTTCTTCGAAACGGCGAGTTTCTAAGAGCGGATACAAGCATGAGGCGCCTGATCCACTAGGATCTACTCTATCTACTGCTGAATCTTTGGAGACCCTCAAGCACCGGTTCAACATTTTCGAAGAAATTGAATTCATCCTTCCATCGCCATCGGATCGGGCCGGTGAGCCCCCAAAAGGGTTTTTACCTTGTACGAGAGTTGTTTTTACATGTGCTTTCTGTGGTTCCCAATACCAGGGATAATCCTTGGGTATCTGTGGAAACATAGACTGGCCCTGGCACAAATAACTCCGCGGGGAATTCGACACCTGGTTGGGATCGTGGTCCGTAGCTTCGAGTGTGGCGAAGAAGTTACCGTGGATCACTTGCTGAACCTGCTATCCTTTCGGACATTTCGCTCCAAGGATTCGCTTCTTTACTCCCTTTCGAACAAAGCTCACCGCAAAATTATCCGAGGATTCCCAAGTAAAGACAGATATTGGGTGGATTATTTCTTCTTTGTGCCCATTTCTGAGGCTTCGGTTGGTGCGGATTGGGTTAACAAAATTAGGACCATATGGAGAAAAATCGGTAGCCGATCTATAGTTTTGCAAGCTTTTCCGTCTTGTTGAACATGTCATGATTTTCCGCCTTGTTTGTTGGTTTTGCAGTTCCTAATCCGCTCCCGACGTGTCCTCCGGTCATAATTACGCTTCGCGAGACTCTAGCTTCCGGTGAGTGCGATTGGCGAAGAGATTTTACTCTTCAAAGAGTAGAGAGAGCGCAGGCACACTACTTTGGATATTATTCTCTGAGTTCAACTCCTTTGTCTTCTTCTAGCAGTATGAAGAGAACCATGGGGAAAAGACTATCTGTTCATGAAAGGATGGAGGCCGAAAGCCACGCCGCGATGGAGCAGGCAGAGGTCGGCCGAACTGAGATTTCTGTGGAGCAGCTAAGTGCTGCCCTTGCTTTTCCCTCGGGCGACTCATCTGTTGAACCGTCTGTGCTGGCTACGTCGATCCCCATCGTGAGAGAGGTTGTGTTGGGTCTTGGGCGATTGGACTTGCCTCCGGTTCATCGCAGAAATGGCAAGGCTGCGGCTACAAGTGAGGATGCCGATCAGGTGAGGCCAGTCCGGAGACGTGCCCCGGCAAAGGCTGACAGAGGGAAAGATCCTCAAAAGGATGACGCTCCTGGACGAAAAAGGCGTAACGCATCGGTTCGCAGTGCTGCCGAGCACAAGCTGCCCTTGCAGCCTATATTTCAGCCGCTTGCTTCTGAGATGGTTTACGATGACGCATCAGCATCGACTATTCTCGTCTCCAAGATTCTCTCTAAGGAGGATTACTTTCCTCCTCCCGATACTCTATCCCGGAGCAACCCATACGCCGAAATGTCTCGCCGTGGTACTAAGGTAATTTACGTTAACCTTCTTCTTTCATACTTTGTTGAAAATGCGATGCCTGATCTCTCTTTTCTTCCTGTTCAGTTCATGGCCTCTATTAATAAGATGACGTCCGGTTAAGAGGCGGACATCCGTAAGAACGCGAGAAGAGCCGAGCGCGCACGGAAAGCGGCCGAGGAGCTTCGAACAAAGCTTAACGAAGCTGAGCGCGAGCGCGATGCGGCAACGGAGATAGCATCGAAACAGAAGGAGGATCTGGAGTCCTATCGGGTCCAGCAGGAGGCTCAAGTTGCCGAGCTTCAGCGGATGTTGAGCTCGGAGAGGGCCATGACTGACAAGAAGGTTGAACGGGCTAAGAAGGGGGCGATGCGCAGAATGGCCGAGAAGTTTCAATCTAAAGTCGACCGAGCCAAGGAAAAGATCAAGATCTTGGGCGAATCATCGAAGAACAGCGTCGTCGATCTTGCCCAAGTTGACGGGAACCTTGAACTCCTTACGCTGCTCCGCGGTGACGAACCACCTTTGTTGGATGCCGAAATTGAGAAACTCCAAGGATGGAGAGAGAGGTACGCTGGTACCGATGACGAGTTTGATAGGTTGGTCGCCGTATTGGGGAACGACCTAGTGGTTTCGCCGATCTTTGAAGACTCGGCCGACGTTGCGCTTGGTAATGAGTCCGTTGAGGTGTTAGCAGCGGACGTTGGCATTCGCGTATTT